>CM068717.1:34624845-34857345 GCA_035079005.1 Fraxinus americana | reverse complement strand
CCTACTAATTTACCACGACACATTAGGGCACTTCTTCAGATAGATAGATATGGTTTACCCAGCTTTAGAATTTGATTTTGTGATAGTTTATCTATTTTTTGCATTTACTTCTTCTGTTGCTTGTTTTTGTCTACAATTGTTCACATTTGCTCATTTTGTTAGGAAAATAGTACTTCTTTGTTTACTGTTTTACGCAACTCCTTTTGTAAGGGAAGTAGTACTTCCTTATTTACTGCGTTACTTTACTTTTGCTGTAAGGGAAGTAGTACTTCCTCATTTACTGCTTTCATTTACTTTAACTGTAAGGGAAGTAGTACTTCCTCATTTATTGCTTTGCTTTACTTCAGTTATAACCACGGTATTCCTCCGCCACAAGTGAGGGTATATTAATAAATTCTCGGAGGTACCGCCCTCCTTCCACTAAAAAAAACCCTAAACCCTAAACCATTCTCACCCTTTTACTTTCTCTCTCTAACCTCAAATGCTCTCCCTTCTCTCTAGAATTGGTCAAAAATGCAAGAAAATCTCGAAAAAATTCGTCCTCTCAAACCTCCTGATTCTGGTACCCCTAGAAAGCCCATGAAATCAGCTTCCAACAGCACCAAACGGCATGCAATTTCGCCAAGAAATGAAGAAGTTATGGCCAATTTTCAAAAACTGCCCAATAATTTGCAATCGGCCGGAAACTGTAGCTCCGGCCATACCCATGCCGTCGGACCGACGCCGGTCGAAAGCCCATGCCTAGGCGACCCTGTTCATGGAAGCAATTCATCCCAATCAACAGATCTAAGCCTCGATTTTGGAACAGACAACCTGCCTGTCGCGAAGACAGCGATTTCGCCCTGCTCCAACTCGATTTCCGGCGCCGTCACGGTGAATCTGGGCGTCGCACCACCTGGGCTAGGTGCGTCCTTACCTGGCGCACCTAGCCATGTAATGGGCTCCCTCCAATTTGACACCAATCAACGGGAATTTCAGTTTGAAGAATCTGCTGCCACGCACCAGCGAACGGAAAATCACACTTTTGTCAATTCCGGTGCAACCACAGCCACCCAGGCTGGCGGACCACTTGGGCTAGACCCCTCACAGCATTGTGCACCTAGCCCAGTATCGGGTCTTCACCAATTTCATCCGAAAGCCGATCAATTGATGGAAGCTGTTAAAGGTAAGTGCAAAAAACTTGGTTTTCATAATTTTGATGATTCTTCATTGCTCCATATAGTTAATTCAATGTGGGAAACATTAATTCATGATGGTATGGTTATGGGTCAACACCCAATTGTTCAAATTGATGATCAAATTGATGAAATTAAATCTTCAAAAATGCTTGAATGTGATGTTGCTTTTAACGATTCAATTGGTAATGATGTTGAGGTTTTGGCACCTAACTCGACTAGGACTAATGGTAGTGAAGGACAAATGATCGTGGATAATGCGTCAGTTGGTAGAATTGTTGGTCAATTGAATCCCGAACCTACCCCGACCCATGAGGTCAGTGAAATTCCTATAATCCCTAATTCGGGTGCTTCGGTCTCCACAATTGCTAAAGAAAAATCATCATTGAAATTAGCTCCTCCCACTACAACCTCGATGCCCATGCAATCGATCAATAGTTTGAAGAATCTCACGTCCAATTTTGAACCACCCCCACGGGTTAATCTCGGAACTGACAGTATTGCCCCTAAGTTGGCTAGTGCACACCAACATCGTACCCAACAAACCCATAATATACAGAACACGCCCATCCCAGCTGCATCTAATGCTCCGAGCTCTTCTAGACCAACTGTCCCATCTCATGGCCTTGTAGGGGTGACCCAAACCCCTCGATCTTATGCTGCAGCCCTAAATCGTAAACATGCAATTACTCAAGCTGAGAGGAGTCAGAAGAAATCATTTGCCAACGTTCTCCATGCTCCAGCGGACTCTAGATATCGGAGCTTGGTCGCGAAGAAACCATATATTCACCATGGTGAGCCTGCAGTATTCTTTGATGAATCGGATGAGCTATTCCTCGCCGAGGCTTATCGGTTTACCCTTGTTGGTAAATTTATGCATCGCAAACCCTCTATGAATAAAGTCCGTGAAAACTTTATGCGCTTTGGATTTACTGGTGATTATGAGATTGGCTTAATTGACGATGAACACATTATTATTCATATGGCGCATGAGGATGACTATTCACGACTATTCCTCAAACCCACTTGGTACATTGATGGTTGTCCAATGCGGGTCTTCAAATGGACTCCTAACTTCAGCCCACAGTATGAGGCTCCTATTGCTCCTGTTTGGGTGTCATTCCCACTGCTTCCTATTCATTTTCGGGACAATAGTGCTCTTTTCGCTATAGCTAAGACTATTGGGCTCCCCCTTCGTATTGATGAAGCTACCTCTGATCTTCGCCGGCCTAGTGAAGCTAGGGTTTGTGTCGAGGCTGATTTGGAATGTAGACTACCGGATAGAGTCTGGATTGAGAGGGAAAAATGGGGTGGATATTGGCAGCCTGTGGTCTATGATAAGGTTCCGACTTTCTGTTTTCGATGCAGACATTTTGGACATTTAGATGAAAAATGTCCTACTAGCTCACAACCCCCTCCACCAGTGGCACCCCCTGTGGTTGTTACTCAAAATGCTAGGCCTCCAACATTAGCCCCTCCTGTGGCCGCTAATCAAAATGCCAGACCTCCACAAGCACCGGTTAAGGATAAAGGTAAAGGAAAGGAAGTTTTGATTGCACCTCGCCAATTAAGCATAACCAGAAAAGACAGGATGGCACATCCTCTTTTAATTCCCATTCCGATACCGAAAATATCACGTCCACACCTCCAGCTATCCCGCCTATCGCAGTTATTGCAGCTCATACGGCTACTACTTTGACTGCTCCACCTGTTACTAGTACCATTAACCCACATGTCACGTTTTCTATACCACCAGCTCAGTCAGCATTTGCTCCCAGTCTAGTGGGTCATCTTGACCAACCAATTTCCAAATCTGATGCTCGACCAGTTGCTCAGTCCTCGGATCCGAACAGCAGTGCCCTTGGAATTGGTGATTCTATATATTTCGACCCTCTTCTACAGGATATGATGGAAAGGCCAAGAGACTCGTTGAGTTTGGCTGTGCCAGTCCCACCTACACACTGTCAGCAAAATTTGGAGGCTTCTCTTTCCACTCAGTCAGACTCTGAGAGTGTCTCGCAGATTGAGGTTCATCTTCTGGGTCCCTTTCGAAGATCCTCGTCTGATGATTTGGCAGGCATGGATGACAGAACGGAGGATGATGGTTTTGTTCCAGTTGGTCGTAAGAGGACCACTAAAGTCACTAACACCTCAGTTTCTAGGATGGCGACCAGGAGTCGGTCGCAGGATACCTCCTCACGCGTTTCCAGATGAGTGCCATCATCTGGAATGTACGAGGTGTAGCTAGTGTAGCTACTCGCAGACGCCTGAAGAAACTTATTCTACTTCATCAGGTTTATTTCTTGGTTATCTTGGAACCTATGGTATTAGAAAAGAGTTTTGATTTTGTTCGACGATATCTTCACTTCGACTACGGTGCTCAGAATGAATCGAATAAGATTTGGTGTTTTTGGTGTGTTGGAACGGATATTACGGTTCTTCAGGATCACACTCAGTTTCTACATGTTAAAGTGGCTGATCCCCGACTTGCTAGACCAATTTGCTTGACGGCCGTTTATGCAGCATGTGAGGCTTCGACTAGGAGAGACTTGTGGGCGAGTCTTCACCACATTTCCATCTCCATGGACGACCCTTGGTTAGTTGGGGGAGACTTCAATGTTATTACTCACGATGGCGAGCGTACAGGGCACAGTAGGAGAGATCGTGGGTCTACTGCCTTTTCTGATATGATGCTCGATTGTGGTCTGGAGGATGCTGGATTTACTGGGTCCCAGTTCACCTGGACGAATGGGAGAGTCAGTAAGAGGTTGGACAGAGTCCTGATTAATCCTATTGCTGTTGATTTTTGTAGACAATTTACTGTGACCCATCTTAATCGGACCTCTTCCGATCATTCTCCCCTCCTTCTTCATTGGACTTCTGAGGACGATTTGGGCCCGCGACCGTTCCGGTTCCTTAATGTGTGGACAAAACATCATGACTTCTCAACGTTTGTCTCTCAGAAGTGGTCACTCCCTACCCCTCTTACGGGAATGGCTGCTCTTTGGGAGAAAATCTTCAGGCTGAAACAGGGCTTACGATGGTGGAACCGACATGTTTTTGGAGATGTTTTCCAACGGGTTAGGAACGCTGAGGCTAGAGTTGATCAGGCGGAGACCGAGTTCGATAGTGATCCTACACCGGAACATAGAGATTCACTTCATCGTTCACAGGCTGAATTAAACCTCACTCTAGCAATTGAAGAGGGTTTTTGGAAGCAAAAGGCTGGTTCCCGTTGGGCGTGTGAGGGAGACCGCAACACACGATATTTCCACTCTATGGTCCAGGGCAGAAGAATCAAATCTCGTATCAGGAATATCACGAAGGAGACAGGGGAAGTTCTATCTACCCCTGCGACATACGAGATCGGCAATCTCGTTCTTTCGGGATTTACTTATCGCACCTACACGGCCTTTGGACCCCATCCGTCCTAATATCATACCCAAAATTTTGACGGAGGGCGATAATATGGAACTCAACCGTCTCCCTTTGATCGACGAGGTGCGAGAGGCCATATTCGGTATTGATCTTGGCAGTGTTCTTTGGACACGATGGATTTTCATCCTTATTTTATCAGCACTGTTGGGATATTATTAAAGATGATGTTTTCGATGCGGTCATTGATTTCTTTGAGGGAGGCCATTTGCCGCGAGATTTTTCTGCCACGTCTATTATTTTGCTCCCCAAGCGGGAGAATGCTTGTAAATGGACGGAATTCAGACCTATCAGCTTATGCACGGTGTTCAACAAACTTATCACTAAGCTGTTGAATAGCAGATTGAGTTCATTGCTGCCGCGTATCATCTCCCCCCCGTAGAGTGGTTTCGTTCCCGGTCGCCTCATTGGAGATAATGTTTTACTGACTCAGGAGCTTTTGCATACGTTGGATGATAGAGTGCGCGGAGGGAATACTATGCTGAAACTTGACATGGCCAAAGGATATGATCGCATGGATTGGGGATTCATCTACTCGATCCTTGCGGAGTTTGGTTTTGACCAGTTGTGGATTGACAGGATTAGAAGGTGTATCTCGGAATGTCGTTTCTCGGTCCTCCTGAATGGTCGTCCTTGTGGTTTCTTCACATCCACACGTGGCCTCAGACAAGGGGATCCTATCTCCCCTTCCTTGTTCATTATAGCTGCTGACTACTTCTCTCGCCTGCTCATCCAGAAGTTCCAGGCCTATCCTAGTATGCAGTATCGACATGGAGGTATGTCTATTGTTTCACATCTTGCCTTCGCAGACGACATCATTATATTTGCCAATGGCCAGAAAAAGTCTATCAACAGGGTTCTTGACTGTTTGGAACACTATGAGGGAGTTTCTGGCCAACTGGTAAACCGAGATAAGAGTGGTCTTATTCTGCCTAGGCGATCATCGGATATTCAGATCCGCAGGCTCGTGACTCTTACTGGCTTTTCGCATCAGAGACAACCATTCACATACTTGGGAGTTCCGCTATTTAAAGGGGCCAAGAGGAGCTTTTTGTACGACGACCTCATTATGAAAGTCAGGAATAGGATTTCTGGATGGGCTTCACGTCTCCTATCTCCTGGTGGTAGGATTACTTTACTGAGATCTGTTTTATCGTCCCTACCATTGTACCTCTTCCAGATTATGCGACCTCCTAAGGTCGTCTTGAAAAAGTTGGAGAGCATTTTTGCGCGATTCCTATGGGATTCGAAGGACCATGCACGTAGATTACATTGGCGGAGTTGGAAGGAGATATGTCGGCCAACTGATGAGGGTGGTCTTGGCTTTAGACGATTACAGGATACGGTGGACACATTTTCTACGAAATTATGGTGGCGCTTTAGGTCTCAAGGTTCGCTTTGGGCTCGGTTCTTGCGGGCAAATACGTAAAGGGACACATCCATCACTAGTAATTGTTCCTCATTCACCTCCCCTGTTTGGAAGGGCGAAAAGATTTGGACCACGTGCTGAGCCACATATTGCATGGGATCTCGGTTTTGGGCAGATTTTCTTTTGGCATGACTGCTGGATGGGCGAGGCTACATTGGCATCTGTCTTGCCTCATAGACAGCATACATCTGTTAAGGTGCAGGAATTTTTTGGAGAAACTGGATGGGATTTTGAGCGATTACTACAGATCCTCCCATCAGTTATGGCAGAACAGATTGCATCTATTCCCCTTTGCCTTGAAGCTTCGGATCGCATTTTTTGGAGGGCCACATCCGATGGTAGATTTACTACTAAATCAGCATGGCAGTTGATCCGTGCTAGCAAGCCAGCTCAGGATTCCTTTCGCTTATTATGGAACCCTGTCATTCCTCCCACCGTTTCTCTCTTCTGCTGGAGATTATGGCAGAACTTGATACCAGTGGATGTTATTATTCAGAGAAGGACTGGCATTCAATTGGCTTCCAAATGTCAGTGTTGCTCCGCGATCGAGACCATCACTCATATCTTTACTGACAGTAGTATTTCAGAGCAAGTATGGCAGCATTTTGGGGATTTATTTCATATTAATATGAGTCCAGGTGAAAGCGTTGGACAGAGATTTCTTCGTTGGAGGTACTCAGGACAGTTTACACGGAACGGGCACATTCGCATCATTATCCCTCTTTTGATTTTCTGGTTTCTTTGGACCGAGAGAAATGATGCGAAGCACAGGAGCATTAATATCAATGCGAGGCGTATCATATGGAGGGTCTATCGTATGATTTCATTCCTTCATACTGGTGGATTATTTCGACCGCTACATTGGCGGGATGACAGGCAGGTCGCTCAATTCTTTGGTGTCTCTTTGACTCTTCCTATACCTCCATCCCCTATTGTGGTTTGGTGGCGCACCCCAGCAGTTGGATGTGTAAAGATCAATACCGATGGTTGTGTCAAGGATGGGTTTGCGAGTGGAGGAGGCATTATCAGGGATCATGCAGGAAACTGCCTCAGTGTATTTTCAGCATCATATGGACAGTGCTTGATTTTAGAAGCTGAACTTAGGGCTATTCATGACGGTATACTGCTGGCTAGAGATCTTGGACTGTCAGATATACGGGTTGAGGCAGACTCTAGTGTGGCTATTCACTGTATTCTCAGAGGCGGCGGTCCGTGGACTATCCAGGGCATACGCCGACAGATTGTGGATTGTCTATCATTCGATAGAGATACGATTTCCCATATCTTTAGAGAGGGGAATCAAGTTGCTGATGCACTTGCTACTGAGGGCTGGCACCATCGCAGATACCAGGTATATGGACCTACTAATTTACCACGACACATTAGGGCACTTCTTCAGATAGATAGATATGGTTTACCCAGCTTTAGAATTTGATTTTGTGATAGTTTATCTGTTTTTTGCATTTACTTCTTCTGTTGCTTGTTTTTGTCTACAATTGTTCACATTTGCTCATTTTGTTAGGGAAATAGTACTTCCTTGTTTACTGTTTTACGCAACTCCTTTTGTAAGGGAAGTAGTACTTCCTTATTTACTGCGTTACTTTACTTTTGCTGTAAGGGAAGTAGTACTTCCTCATTTACTGCTTTCATTTACTTTAACTGTAAGGGAAGTAGTACTTCCTCATTTATTGCTTTGCTTTACTTCAGTTGTAACCACGGTATTCCTCCCCCACAAGTGAGGGCATATTAATAAAATCTCGGAGGTACCGCCCTCCTTCCACTAAAAAAAAAAAACCCTCAACCCTAAACCCTAAACCCTAAAACCCTAAACCCTAAACCCTAAACCCCAAAACCCCAAAACCCTAAACCCCAAAACCCTAAACCCTAAACCCCTAAACCCAAAACCCCAAAACCCCAAAACCCAAAACCCCTAAACCCTAAACCCTAAACCCTAAACCCTAAACCCAAACCCTAAACCCTAAACCCTAAACCAAACCCTAAACCATTCTCACCCTTTTACTTTCTCTCTCTAACCTCAAATGCTCTCCATTCTCTCTAGAATTGGTCAAAAATGCAAGAAAATCTCGAAAAAATTCGTCCTCTCAAACCTCCTGATTCTGGTACCCCTAGAAATCCCATGAAATCAGCTTCCAACAGCACCAAACGGCATGCAATTTCGCCAAGAAATGAAGAAGTTATGGCCAATTTTCAAAAACTGCCCAATAATTTGCAATCGGCCGGAAACTGTAGCTCCGGCCATACCCATGCCGTCGGACCGACGCCGGTCAAAAGCCCATGCCTAGGCGACCCTGTTCATGGAAGCAATTCATCCCAATCAACAGATCTAAGCCTCGATTTTGGAACAGACAACCTGTCTGTCGCGAAGACAGCGATTTCGCCCTGCTCCAACTCGATTTCCGGCGCCGTCACGGTGAATCTGGGCGTCGCACCACCTGGGCTAGGTGCGTCCTTACCTGGCGCACCTAGCCATGTAATGGGCTCCCTCCAATTTGACACCAATCAACGGGAATTTCAGTTTGAAGAATCTGCTGCCACGCACCAGCGAACGGAAAATCACACTTTTGTCAATTCCGGTGCAACCACAGCCACCCAGGCTGGCGGACCACTTGGGCTAGACCCCTCACAGCATTGTGCACCTAGCCCAGTATCGGGTCTTCACCAATTTCATCCGAAAGCCGATCAATTGATGGAAGCTGTTAAAGGTAAGTGCAAAAAACTTGGTTTTCATAATTTTGATGATTCTTCATTGCTCCATATAGTTAATTCAATGTGGGAAACATTAATTCATGATGGTATGGTTATGGGTCAACACCCAATTGTTCAAATTGATGATCAAATTGATGAAATTAAATCTTCAAAAATGCTTGAATGTGATGTTGCTTTTAACGATTCAATTGGTAATGATGTTGAGGTTTTGGCACCTAACTCGACTAGGACTAATGGTAGTGAAGGACAAATGATCGTGGATAATGCGTCAGTTGGTAGAATTGTTGGTCAATTGAATCCCGAACCTACCCCGACCCATGAGGTCAGTGAAATTCCTATAATCCCTAATTCGGGTGCTTCAGTCTCCACAATTGCTAAAGAACAATCATCATTGAAATTAGCTCCTCCCACTACAACCTCGATGCCCATGCAATCGATCAATAGTTTGAAGAATCTCACGTCCAATTTTGAACTACCCCCACGGGTTCATCTCGGAACTGACAGTATTGCCCCTAAGTTGGCTAGTGCACACCAACATCGTACCCAACAAACCCATAATATACAGAACACGCCCATCCCAGCTGCATCTAATGCTCCGAGCTCTACTAGACCAACTGTCCCATCTCATGGCCTTGTAGGGGTGACCCAAACCCCTCGATCTTATGCTGCAGCCCTAAATCGTAAACATGCAATTACTCAAGCTGAGAGGAGTCAGAAGAAATCATTTGCCAACGTTCTCCATGCTCCAGCGGACTCTAGATATCGGAGCTTGGTCGCGAAGGAACCATATATTCACCATGGTGAGCCTGCAGTATTCTTTGATGAATCGGATGAGCTATTCCTCGCCGAGGCTTATCGGTTTACCCTTGTTGGTAAATTTATGCATCGCAAACCCTCTATGAATAAAGTCCGTGAAAACTTTATGCGCTTTGGATTTACTGCTGATTATGAGATTGGCTTAATTGACGATGAACACATTATTATTCATATGGCGCATGAGGATGACTATTCACGACTATTCCTCAAACCCACTTGGTACATTGATGGTTGTCCAATGCGGGTCTTCAAATGGACTCCTAACTTCAGCCCACAGTATGAGGCTCCTATTGCTCCTGTTTGGGTGTCATTCCCACTGCTTCCTATTCATTTTCGGGACAAGAGTGCTCTTTTCGCTATAGCTAAGACTATTGGGCTCCCCCTTCGTATTGATGAAGCTACCTCTGATCTTCGCCGGCCTAGTGAAGCTAGGGTTTGTGTCGAGGCTGATTTGGAATGTAGACTACCGGATAGAGTCTGGATTGAGAGGGAAAAATGGGGTGGATATTGGCAGCCTGTGGTCTATGATAAGGTTCCGACTTTCTGTTTTCGATGCAGACATTTTGGACATTTAGATGAAAAATGTCCTACTAGCTCACAACCCCCTCCACCAGTGGCACCCCCTGTGGTTGTTACTCAAAATGCTAGGCCTCCAACATTGGCCCCTCCTATGGCCGCTAATCAAAATGCCAGACCTCCACCAGCACCGGTTAAGGATAAGGGTAAAGGAAAGGAAGTTTTGATTGCACCTCGCCAAAGATGGACCCCGATTAAGCGTAACCAGAACAGACAGGATGGCACATCCTCGTTTAATTCCCATTCCGATACCGAAAATATCACGTCCACACCTCCAGCTATCCCGCCTATCTCAATTATTGCAGCTCATACGGCTACTACTGTGACTGCTCCACCTGTTACTAGTACCATTGACCCACATGTCACGTTTTATATACCACCAGCTCAGTCAGCATTTGCTCCCAGTCTAGTGGGTCAGCTTGACCAACCAATTTCCAAATCTGATGCTCGACCAGTTGCTCAGTCCTCGGATCCGAACAGCAGTGCCCTTGGAATTGGTGATTCTATATATTTCGACCCTCTTCTACAGGATATGATGGAAAGGCCAAGAGACTCGTTGAGTTTGGCTGTGCCAGTCCCACCTACACACTGTCAGCAAAATTTGGAGGCTTCTCTTTCCACTCAGTCAGACTCTGAGAGTGTCTCGCAGATTGAGGTTCATCTTCTGGGTCCCTTTCGAAGATCCTCGTCTGATGATTTGGCAGGCATGGCTGACAGAACGGAGGATGATGGTTTTGTTCCAGTTGGTCGTAAGAGGACCACTAAAGTCACTAACACCTCAGTTTCTAGGATGGCGACCAGGAGTCGGTCGCAGGATACCTCCTCACGCGTTTCCAGATGAGTGCCATCATCTGGAATGTACGAGGTGTAGCTAGTGTAGCTACTCGCAGACGCCTGAAGAAACTTATTCTACTTCATCAGGTTTATTTCTTGGTTATCTTGGAACCTATGGTATTAGAAAAGAGTTTTGATTTTGTTCGACGATATCTTCACTTCGACTACGGTGCTCAGAATGAATCGAATAAGATTTGGTGTTTTTGGTGTGTTGGAACGGATATTACGGTTCTTCAGGATCACACTCAGTTTCTACATGTTAAAGTGGCTGATCCCCGACTTGCTAGACCAATTTGCTTGACGGCCGTTTATGCAGCATGTGAGGCTTCGACTAGGAGAGACTTGTGGGCGGGTCTTCACCACATTTCCATCTCCATGGACGACCCTTGGTTAGTTGGGGGAGACTTCAATGTTATTACTCACGATGGCGAGCGTACAGGGCACAGTAGGAGAGATCGTGGGTCTACTGCCTTTTCTGATATGATGCTCGATTGTGGTCTGGAGGATGCTGGATTTACTGGGTCCTAGTTCACCTGGACGAATGGGAGAGTCAGTAAGAGGTTGGACAGAGTCCTGATTAATCCTATTGCTGTTGATCTTTGTAAACAATTTACTGTGACCCATCTTAATCGGACCTCTTCCGATCATTCTCCCCTCCTTCTTCATTGGACTTCTGAGGACGATTTGGGCCCGCGACCGTTCCGGTTCCTTAATGTGTGGACAAAACATCATGATTTCTCAACGTTTGTCTCTCAGAAGTGGTTACTCCCTACCCCTCTTACGGGAATGGCCGCTCTTTGGGAGAAGATCTTCAGGCTGAAACAGGGCTTACGATGGTGGAACCGACATGTTTTTGGAGATGTTTTCCAACGGGTTAGGAACGCTGAGGCTAGAGTTGATCAGGCGGAGACAGAGTTCGATAGTGATCCTACACCGGAACATAGAGATTCACTTCATCGTTCACAGGCTGAATTAAACCTCACCCTAGCAATTGAAGAGGGTTTTTGGAAGCAAAAGGCTGGTTCCCGTTGGGCGTGTGAGGGAGACCGCAACACACGATATTTCCACTCTATGGTCCAGGGCAGAAGAATCAAATCTCGTATCAGGAATATCACGAAGGAGACAGGGGAAGTTCTATCTACCCCTACTGACATACAGAGATCGGCAATCTCGTTCTTTCAGGATTTACTTACTGCACCTACACAGCCTTTGGACCCCATCCGTCCTAATATCATACCCAAAATTTTGACGGAGGCTGATAATATGGAACTCAACCGTCTCCCTTTGATCGACGAGGTGCGAGAGGCCATATTCAGTATTGATGCTGACAGTGTTCTTTGGACTGATGGATTTTCATCCTTATTTTATCAACCTTTGTTGGGATATTATTAAAGATGATGTTTTCGATGCGGTCATTGATTTCTTTGAGGGAGGCCATTTGCCGCGAGGTTTTTCTGCCACGTCTATTATTTTGCTCCCCAAGCGGGAGAATGCTTGTAAATGGACGGAATTCAGACCTATCAGCTTAGGCACGGTGTTCAACAAACTTATCACTAAGCTGTTGAATACCAGATTGAGTTCATTGCTGCCGCGTATCATCTCCCCCCCGCAGAGTGGTTTCGTTCCCGGTCGCCTCATTGGAGATAATGTTTTACTGACTCAGGAGCTTTTGCATACGTTGGATGATAGAGTGCGCGGAGGGAATACTATGCTGAAACTTGACATGGCCAAAGCATATGATCGCATGGATTGGGGATTCATCTACTCGATCCTTGCGGAGTTTGGTTTTGACCAGTTGTGGATTGACAGGATTAGAAGGTGTATCTCGGAATGTCGTTTCTCGGTCCTCCTGAATGGCCGTCCTTGTGGTTTCTTCACATCCACACGTGGCCTCAGACAAGGGGATCCTATCTCCCCTTCCTTGTTCATTATAGCTGCTGACTACTTATCTCGCCTGCTCATCCAGAAGTTCCAAGCCTATCCTAGTATGCAGTATCGACATGGAGGTATGTCTATTTTTTCACATCTTGCCTTCGCAGACGACATCATTATATTTGCCAATGGCCAGAAAAAGTCTATCAACAGGGTTCTTGACTGTTTGGAACACTATGAGGGAGTTTCTAGCCAACTGGTAAACCGAGATAAGAGTGGTCTTATTCTGCCTAGGCGATCATCGGATATTCAGATCCGCAGGCTCGTGACTCTTACTGGCTTTTCGCATCAGAGACAACCATTCACATACTTGGGAGTTCCGCTATTTAAAGGGGCCAAGAGGAGCTTTTTGTACGACGACCTCATTATGAAAGTCAGGAATAGGATTTCTGGATGGGCTTCACGTCTCCTATCTCCTGGTGGTAGGATTACTTTGCGAGATCTGTTTTATCGTCCCTACCATTGTACCTCTTCCAGATTATGCGACCTCCTAAGGTCGTCTTGAAAAAGTTGGAGAGCATTTTTGCACGATTCCTATGGGATTCGAAGGACCATGCACGTAGATTACATTGGCGGAGTTGGAAGGAGATATGTCGGCCAACTGATGAGGGTGGTCTTGGCTTTAGACGATTACAGGATACGGTGGACACATTTTCTCTGAAATTATGGTGGCAGTTTAGGTCTCAAGGTTCGCTTTGGGCTCAGTTCTTACTGGGCAAATACTGTAAAGGGACACATCCATCACTAGCAACTGTTCCTCATTCAGCCTCCCCTGTTTGGAAGAGACTGAAAAGATTTGGACCACGTGTTGAGCCACATATTGCATGGGATCTCGGTTTTGGGCAGATTTTCTTTTGGCATGACCGCTGGATGGGCGAGGCTACATTGGCATCTATCTTGCCTCATAGACGACATACATACGTTAAGGTGCGGGAATTTTTGGAGAAAGCTGGATGGGATTTTGAGCGATTACTACGAGATCCTCCCATCGGTTATGGCGGAAACAGTTGCATCTATTCCCCTTTGCCTTGAAGCTTCGGATCGCATTTTTTGGAGGGCCACATCCGATGGTAGATTTACTACTAAATCAGCATGGCAGTTGATCCGTGCTAGCAAGCCAGCTCAGGATTCCTTTCGCTTATTATGGAACCCTGTCATTCCTCCCACCGTTTCTCTCTTCTGCTGGAGATTATGGCAGAACTTGATACCAGTGGATGTTATTATTCAGAGAAGGACTGGCATTCAATTGGCTTCCAAATGTCAGTGTTGCTCCGCGATCGAGACCATCACTCATATCTTTACTGACAGTAGTATTTCAGAGCAAGTATGGCAGCATTTTGGGGATTTATTTCATATTAATATGAGTCCAGGTGAAAGCGTTGGACAGAGATTTCTTCGTTGGAGGTACTCAGGACAGTTTACTCGGAACGGGCACATTCGCATCATTATCCCTCTTTTGATTTTCTGGTTTCTTTGGACCGAGAGAAATGATGCGAAGCACAGGTGCATTAATATCAGTGCGAGGCGTATCATATGGAGGGTCTATCGTATGATTTCATTCCTTCATACTGGTGGATTATTTCGACCGCTACATTGGCGGGATGACATGCAGGTCGCTCAATTCTTTGGCGTCTCTTTGACTCTTCCTATACCTCCATCCCCTATTGTGGTTTGGTGGCGCACCCCAGCAGTTGGATGTGTAACGATCAATACCGATGGTTGTGTCAAGGATGGGTTTGCGAGTGGAGTAGGCATTATCAGGGATCATGCAGGAAACTGCATCAGTGCATTTTCAGCATCATATGGACAGTGCTTGATTTTAGAAGCTGAACTTAGGGCTATTCATGATGGTATACTGCTGGCTAGAGATCTTGGACTGTCAGATATATGGGTTGAGGCAGACTCTAGTGTGGCTATTCACTGTATTCTCAGAGGCGGTGGTCCGTGGACTATCCAGGGCATACGCCGACAGATTGTGGATTGTCTATCATTCGATAGAGATACGATTTCCCATATCTTTAGAGAGGGGAATCAAGTTGCTGATGCACTTGCTACTGAGGGCTGGCACCATCGCAGATACCAGGTATATGGACCTACTAATTTACCACGACACATTAGGGCACTTCTTCAGATAGATAGATATGGTTTACCCAGCTTTAGAATTTGATTTTGTGATAGTTTATCTGTTTTTTGCATTTACTTCTTCTGTTGCTTGTTTTTGTCTACAATTGTTCACATTTGCTCATTTTGTTAGGGAAATAGTACTTCCTTGTTTACTGTTTTACGCAACTCCTTTTGTAAGGGAAGTAGTACTTCCTTATTTACTGCGTTACTTTACTTTTGCTGTAAGGGAAGTAGTACTTCCTCATTTACTGCTTTCATTTACTTTAACTGTAAGGGAAGTAGTACTTCCTCATTTATTGCTTTGCTTTACTTCAGTTGTAACCACGGTATTCCTCCGCCACAAGTGAGGGCATATTAATAAAATCTCGGAGGTACCGCCCTCCTTCCACTAAAAAAAAAAAAAAAAAAACCCTAAACCCTAAACCCTAAACCACCAAAACCATTATTCACCTTTTACTTTCTCTCTCTAACCCCAAATGCTCTCCCTTCTCTCTAAAATTGACCAAAAATGCAACAAAATTCCGAAAAAATTCCTCCTCTTAAACCTCCTGATTTTGGTACCACTAGAAAGCCCATAAAATCAGCTTCCAATACCACCAAACGGCATGCAATTTCGACGAAAAATGAAGAAGTTATGGCTTTTTTTCAAAAACTGCCCGAAAATGTACAATTGGCCGGAAACAGTAGCTCCGGCCATACCCACTCCGGCGGACCACTACCGGTCGACAGCCCATGCTCAGGCGACATCATCCATGGAAGCAATTCACCTAAATCAACAAATCAACAGCCTCAATTAAGCCCAAATAATCTGCCAGTCGCGAAGGCTGCGAATTCGGCCACTTCAAACGCGATTTCCGGCGTCGTTCCGGCGGTTCTGGGTGGCGGACCACCTGGGCTAGGTGCGTCATCTCCTGGCGCAGCTAGCAATGTATTGGGCATCTCCCAATTTAACTCCAATCAACGGGAATTTCATTTTGAAGAAACTGCTGCCACGGACTCACGAACGGACGAGGGTGTTTTGGTCAATTCTGATGCGACCCATGCCACCCAAGCTGGCGGACCACCTGGGCTAGCCCCCTCCCAGCCTTGTGCACCTAGCCAAGTACCGGGTCTTCACCAATTTCACCCAAAATCCGATCAATTGATGGTTGCCATTAAAGGTACGTGCGAAAAACTTGGTTTTCATAATTTTGATGATTCTTCATTGTTCCATATTGTTAATTCGATGTGGGGGACATTAATTAGTGATGGTATGGTTATGGGTCAACAACCAATTGTGCCAATCAGTGGTCAAATTGATGAAATTAAATCTCCCCAATTGATTGAATGTGATGTTGAATTTAATGCTTCAATTGGTAATGATGTTGAGGTTTTGGCACCAAATTCTACTTGTACTAATATTAGTGAAGGTCAAACGATCATGGGTAATGCGTCAGTTGGTAGAATTTCTGATCAATTGAATCCCACACATATCCCTACACATATGGTTAGTGAAATTCCTATAATGCCAATTTTGGGTACCTCGGCTTCTACAATTGTTAAGGAACATCCTACATCGAAATTAGATCCTCCCCCTACAACTTCGACCAATAGTTTGAAGAATCTCACGTCCAATTTTGAACCATCCTCACGGGCTAACCCCGGAACTGATAGTGGTGCCTCCAAATTGGCTAGTGGACACCAGAGTCGTACCCAACAGACTCGTAATACACATAATAGGTCCATCCCAGCTGAATCTAATGCTCCGAGCTCTTCTAGACCACCTGTCCCACCTACTGTAATAGCAGGGGCTACCCAGAACCCTCGATCTTATCTTTCTTGCCTTGAATTGTAAACCTGCGATTACTCAAGCTGAAAGGAGTCAAAAGAAATCATTTGCTAATGTTCTTCGTGCGCCAGAGGACTCCAGATATCGGAGATTGGTTTCGAAGGAACCATACATTCATCATGGTGAGCCTGCAGTTTTCTTTGATGAATCAGATGAGCTATTTCTGGCCGAGGCTTACAGGTTTACCCTTGTGGGTAAATTTGTGCATCGTAAACCCTCTATGAATAAAGTACGTGAAAACTTCATGCGCTTTGGATTTACTGGTGATTATGAGATTGGCTTAATTGATGATGCACACATTATTATTCATATGGCGCACGAGGATGATTATTCACGATTATTCCTCAAACCTACTTGGTACATTGATGGTTGTCCTATGCGGGTCTTTAAATGGACTCCTAACTTCAGCCCACAATATGAGGCCCCTATTGCTCCTGTTTGGGTGTCATTCCCCTTGCTTCCTATTCATTTTCGGGATAAGAGTGCTCTCTTCGCCATAGCTAAGACTATTGGGCTTCCCCTTCGTATTGATGAAGCCACTTCTGATCTTCGTCGGCCTAGTGAAGCTAGAGTTTGTGTTGAGGCTGACTTGGAATGTAAGCTACCTGATAGAGTCTGGATTGAGCGGGAGAAATGGGGTGGATATTGGCAACCAGTTGTCTATGATAAGGTTCCGGATTTCTGTTTTCGATGCAGACATTTTGGACATATGGATGAAAAATGTCCTAGTAGCGCACATTCCCCTCCACCTTTGGCACCCTTTGTGGTTCCTAATCAAAATGCTAGGCCTCCAACATTGGCACCCCCTGTGGTTGCTGATCAAAATGCTAGGCCTCCACCAGCCCCGGCTAAGGATAAGGGTAAGGGAAAGGAAGTTTCGAATGCGCCTCGCCAGAGATGGACCCCGATTAAGCGCACTCAGAAACAACAGGATGGCACATCCTCTTTGAGTTCCCATTCTCACTCCGAGAATATCACGGTCATTCCCCCAACTATCCCGCCTACCACAGTGATTACAGCTCATACGGCTACTACTTCGGCTGCTCCACCCGTTACTCGTACTATCGAGCCCCATGTCACTTTTTCTATACCACCAGCTCTGTCGGCAGTTGCTCCCATGCTGGTAGGCAACCATGACCAATCAATTTCCAAATCTGATGCTCAACCAGTTGCTCAGTCATTGGAGCCAATCAGTATTACCCACGCGATTAGTAGTTCTACATACTTCGATCCTCTTCTTGAGGATATGATGGAGAGGCCACGAGACTTGGTTGGTTTGGATGTGCCAGTCTCACCTACACAATGTCAGCAGAATTTAGAGGCTTCTTTATCTACTCAGTCAGACTCTGAGAGTTTCTCTCAGATTGAAGTCCATCACCAGGGTCCTTTCCGCAGATCTTCCTTTGATGATTTAGCTGGCATGGTTGACAGAACGGAGGATGATGGTTTTGTACCAGTTGGTCGTAAGAGGACCGTTAAAGTTACAGGCACTCCAATTTCTAGGATGGCGACCAGGAGTCGGTCGCAGGATACCTCCTCCCGCATTTCCAGATGAGTGCCATCATCTGGAATGTGCGGGGTGTAGCTAATGTAGCTACTCGCAGACGCCTGAAGAAACTTATTCTACTTCATCAGGTTTATTTCTTGGTTATTTTGGAACCTATGGTATTGGATAAGAGTTTTGATTTTGTTCGCCGATATCTTCACTTCGACTACGGTGCTCAGAATGAATCGAATAAGATTTGGTGTTTCTGGTGTGTTGGTACGGATATTACGGTTCTTCAGGATCACACTCAGTTTCTACATGTTAAAGTGGTTGATCCCAGACTTGCTAGACCAATTTGCTTGACGGCCGTTTATGCAGCATGTGAGGCTTCGACTAGGAGGGATTTGTGGGCAGGTCTTCACCATATTTCTATCTCTATGGATGACCCTTGGTTAGTTGGGGGAGACTTCAATGTTATTACTCACGATGGCGAGCGTACAGGTCACAGTAGGAGAGATCGTGGGTCTACTGCCTTTTCTGATATGATGCTTGATTGTGGTCTGGAGGATGCTGGATTTTCTGGGACCCAGTTCACCTGGACGAATGGGAGAGTCAGTAAGAGGTTGGACAGAGTCCTGATTAATCCTATTGCTGCAGATTTTTGTAGGCAATTTACTGTGACCCATCTTAATCGAACCTCTTCCGATCATTCGCCCCTCCTTCTTCATTGGACTTCTGAGGATGATTTGGGCCCAAGACCATTTCGTTTTCTCAATGTCTGGACGAAACATCATGATTTCTTAGCCTTTGTCATTCAGAAGTGGTCATTCCCTACTCATCTTACTGGGATGGCTGCTCTTTGGGAGAAATTCTTCAGGCTGAAACAGGGATTACGGTGGTGGAATCGGCAAGTATTTGGGGATGTTTTCCAACGGGTTAGGGAGGCTGAAGAGAGAGTTGACCATGCCGAGATTGAGTTCGACAGTGACCCTACACCGGGACACAGGGATTCACTTCATCGTTCACAGGCTGAATTAAACCGCACTCTGGCCATTGAAGAGGGTTTTTGGAAGCAAAAGGCTGGCTCCCGTTGGGTGTGTGAGGGAGACCGTAACACACGATATTTCCATTCTATGGTCCAAGGAAGACGGATCAAGTCTCGTATCAGGAATATCACGAAGGAGACAGGGGAAGTTTTATCTACCCCTACTGACATACAGAGATCGGCAATCTCATTCTTTCAGGATCTACTTGCTGCTCCTTCACAGCCTTTGGACCTCATCCGTCCTAATATCATATCTAGGATACTGACGGAGGCTGATAATATGCAACTCAACCGCCTCCCTTTAATTGAAGAGGTGCGAGAGGCCATTTTCAGTATTGATGCTGATAGTGTTGCTGGACCTGATGGATTTTCATCCTTATTCTATCAGCATTGTTGGGATATTATTAAAGATGATGTTTTTGGTGCTGTCATCGATTTCTTTGAGGGAGGCCATTTGCCACGAGGTTTTTCTGGCACGTCTATTATTTTGCTCCGTAAGCGGGAGAATGCTTGTAAATGGACAGAATTTAGACCTATCAGCCTTTGCACCGTCTTCAACAAACTTATCACTAAGCCGTTGAATACAAGATTGAGTTCATTACTGCCGCGTATCATCTCCCCCCCGCAGAGTGGTTTCGTTCCCGGTCGCCTCATTGGAGATAATGTATTACTGACTCAGGAGCTTCTGCATACGTTGGATGATAGAGTGCGCGGAGGGAATACTATGCTGAAACTTGACATGGCCAAAGCATATGATCGTATGGATTGGGGATTCATCTACTCGATTCTTGCGGAGTTTGGTTTTGACCAGTTGTGGATTGACAGGATTAGAAGGTGTATCTCGGAATGTCATTTCTCGGTCCTCTTGAATGGTCGTCCTTGTGGTTTCTTCTCCTCCACACGTGGCCTCAGACAAGGGGATCCTATATCCCCTTCCTTGTTCATTATAGCTGCTGATTACTTCTCTCGCCTGCTCATCCAGAAGTTCCAGGCCTATCCTAGTATGCAGTATCGACATGGAGGTATGTCTATTGTTTCACATCTTGCCTTTGCAGACGATATCATTATATTTGCCAATGGCCAGAAAAAGTCTATCAAAAGGGTTCTTGACTGTTTGGAACACTATGAGGGAGTTTCTGGACAACTGGTAAATCGGGATAAGAGTGGTCTTATTCTCCCTAGGCGATCATCGGACATTCAGATACGCAGGCTCGTGATTCTGACTGGCTTTTCGCATCAGAGACAACCATTCACATACTTGGGAGTTCCTCTATTTAAAGGGGCCAAGAGGAGCTTTTTGTACGACGACCTCATTATGAGAATCAGGAATAGGATTTCTGGATGGGCTTCACGTCTCCTATCTCCTGGTGGTAGGATTACTTTACTGAGATCTGTTTTATCGTCCCTACCATTGTACCTCTTCCAGATTATGCGACCTCCTAAGGTCGTCTTGAAAAAGTTGGAGAGCATTTTTGCACGATTCCTTTTGGATTCGAAGGACCGTGCACGTAGATTACATTGGCGGAGTTGGAAGGAGATATGTCGGCCAACTGATGAGGGTGGTCTTGGCTTTAGACGATTATAGGATACGGTGGACACATTCTCTCTGAAATTATGGTGGCAGTTTAGGTCTCAAGGTTCGCTTTGGGCTCAGTTGTTACTGGGCAAATACTGTAAAGGGACACATCCATCACTTGCAACTGTTCCTCATTCCGCCTCCGCTGTTTGGAAGAGATTGAAAAGATTTGGACCACGTGCTGAGCCACATATTGCATGGGATCTCGGATTTGGGCAGATTTTCTTTTGGCATGACTGCTGGATGGGCGAGGCTACATTGGCATCTCTCTTGCCTCATAGACAGCATACATCTGTTAGGGTGCAGGAATTTTTTGGAGAAACTGGATGGGACTTTGAGCGATTACTACAGATCCTCCCATCAGTTATGGCAGAACAGATTGCATCTATTCCCCTTTGCCTTGAAGCTTCGGATCGCATTTTTTGGAGGGCCACATCCAATGGTAGATTTACTACTAAATCAGCATGGCAGTTGATCCGTGCTAGCAAGCCAGCTCAGGACTCCTTTCGCTTATTATGGAACCCTGTCATACCTCCCACCGTTTCTCTCTTCTGCTGGAGATTATGGCAGAACTTGATACCAGTGGATGTTATTATTCAGAGAAGGACTGGCATTCAATTGGCTTCCAAATGTCAGTGTTCCTCTGCGATCGAGACCATCACTCATATCTTTACTAACAGTAGCATTTCAGAGCAAGTTTGGCAGCATTTTGGGGATTTATTTCATATTACTATGAATCCAGGTGAAAGCGTTAGACAGAGATTTCTTCGTTGGAGGTACTCATGACAGTTTACACGGACCGGGCACATTCGCATCATTATCCCTCTTTTGATTTTCTGGTTTCTTTGGACCGAGAGAAATGATGCGAAGCAAAGGAGCATTAATATCAGTGCGAGGAGTATCATATGGAGGGTCTATCGTATGATTTCATTCCTTCATACTGGTGGATTATTTCGACCGCTACATTGGCGGGATGACATGCATGTCGCTCCATTCTTTGGTGTCTCTTTGAATCTTCCTATACCTCCATCCCCTATTGTGGTTTGGTGGCGCACCCCAGCAGTTGGATGTGTAAAGATCAATACCGATGGTTGTGTCAAGGATGGGCTTGCGAGTGGAGGAGGCATTATCAGGGATCATGCAGGAAACTGCATCAGTGCATTTTCAGCATCATATGGACCGTGCTTGATTTTAGAAGCTGAACTTAGGGCTATTCCTGATGGTATACTGCTGGCTAGAGATCTTGGACTGTCAGATATATGGGTTGAAGCAGACTCTAGTGTGGCTATTCACTGTATCTTCAGAGGCGGTGGTCCATGGACTATCCAAGGCATACGCCGACAGATTGTGGATTGTCTATCATTCGATAGAGATACAATTTCCCATATCTTTAGAGAGGGGAATCAAGTTGCTGATGCACTTGCTACTGAGGGCTGGCACCATCGCAGATACCAGGTATATGGACCTACTAATTTACCACGACACATTAGGGCACTTCTTCAGATAGATAGATATGGTTTACCCAGCTTCAGAATTTGATTTTGTGATAGTTTATCTGTTTTTTGCATTTACTTCTTCTGTTGCTTGTTTTTGTCTACAATTGTTCACATTTGCTCATTTTGTTAGGGAAATAGTACTTCCTTGTTTACTGTTTTACGCAACTCCTTTTGTAAGGGAAGTAGTACTTCCTTCTTTACTGCGTTACTTTACTTTTGCTGTAAGGGAAGTAGTACTTCCTCATTTACTGCTTTCATTTACTTTAACTGTAAGGGAAGTAGTACTTCCTCATCTATTGCTTTGCTTTACTTCAGTTGTAACCACGGTATTCCTCCGCCACAAGTGAGGGCATATCAATAAAATCTCGGAGGTACCGCCCTCCTTCCACTAAAAAAAAAAAAACCCTAAACCCTAAACCCTAAACCCTAAACCCCAAACCCCAAACCCCAAAACCCTAAACCCAAAACCCAAAACCCTAAACCCTAAACCCTAAACCCAAACCCAAACCCTAAACCCCAAACCCCAAACCCCAAACCCCCAAACCCTAAACCCCAAACCTTAAACCCTCAACCCTAACCCTAGACCCCGAACCCTAACCCTAACCCCTGAACCCAAACCCCTGAACCCTAAACCCTGAACCCTAAACTCTGAACCCTAAACCCTCAACCCTCAACCCTCAACCAAACCAAAACCATTCTCTCCCTTTTACTTTCTCTCTCTAACCCCAAATGCTCTCCCTTCTCTCTAGAATTCACCAAAAATGCACCAAAACCCCGAAAAAAATCGTCCGCGCAAACCCCTGATTTTGGTACCATTAGAAAGCCCTTGAAATTGTCTTCCATTAACAACAAACGGCATGCAATTTCACCAAAAAATGAAGTTATGACAATTTTTCAAAAACTGCCAGAAAATCACAAATCAGCCGGAATCTGCTCCTCCGGCCATACCCACGCCGGCGGACCACCAACGGTCAAAAACCCATGCCCAGGCGAAGCCTCCCATGTACTCACTTCACCCCAATCATCAACTCACGCATTCGATTTTTGTCCAGAAGTGCTGCATGTCGCGAAGGCAGCGAATTCGCCTGACTCACCTGCGATTTCCGGCGCCGTCCCCGGCGACCCAGGGTAGCGCACCACCTGGGCTAGGTGCGCCCTCACCTGGCGCACCCAGCCAAGTAATGGGCTTCCCTCAATTTTGCACCAATCAACGTGAATTTGAATCTGAAAATTCTGCTGGCATGAACTCACGAACGGAAAATAGGGAATTTGTCAATTCCGGTGCAACCCAGACCACCCAAGCTGGCGGACCACCTGGGCTAGCCCCCTCCCAGCCTTGTACACCTAGCCCAGTAATGGGTCTTCACCAATTTCGTCCAAAACCCGATCAATTGGTCAATGCAATCAAAGGTACGTGCGAAAAACTTGGTTTTCCTAATTTTGATGATTCTTCGTTGCTTAATATAGCTAATTCGATGTGGGGAACATTAATTGATAATGGAATGATCATGGGTCAATACCCAATTGAGATAATTAGTGATCAAATTGATGAAATTAAATCTTCACAAGTGATTGAATGTGATATTGCTTTTAATGCTTCGATTGGTAATGATGTTGAGGTTTTGGCACCAAATTCGACTTGTACTAATATTAGTGAAGGCCAAACGATCATGGGTAATGCGTCAGTTGGTAGAATTAATGATCAATTGAATCCCACACATATCCCTACACATACGGTCACTGAAACTCCTACTATGCCAATTTTGGGTACCTCGGCTTCTACAATTGTTAAGGAACATCCTACATTGAAATTAGCTCCTCCCGCTACAACTTCAAGGCCCATGCACTCGACCAATAGTTTGAAGAATCCCACGTCCACTTTTGAACCATCCTCACGGGTTAATCCTGGAACTGATAGTGGTGCCTCCAAATTGGCTAGTGGACACCAGAGTCGTACCCAACAGACTCGTACTACACATAATAGGTCCATTCCCGCTGAATCTAATGCCCCGAGTTCTTCTAGACCACCTGTCCCACCTACTGTAATACCAGGGGCTACCCAGACCCCTCGATCCTATGCTGCAGCACTGAATTGTAAACCTGGGATTACCCAAGCCGAGAGGAGTCAAAAGAAATCATTTGCCAACGTTCTCCGTGCCCCAGAGGACTCTAGATATCGGAGCTTGGTTTCGAAGGAACCATACATTCATCATGGTGAGCCTGCAGTATTTTTTGATGAATCAGATGAGCTATTTCTGGCCGAGGCCTACAGGTTTACCCTTGTTGGTAAATTTGTGCATCGCAAACCATCTATGAATAAAGTACGTGAAAACTTCATGCGCTTTGGATTTACTAGTGATTATGAGATTGACTTAATTGATGATGCACACATTATTATTCATATGGCGCACGAGGATGATTATTCACGATTATTTCTCAAACCCACTTGGTACATTGATGGTTGTCCTATGCGGGTCTTTAAATGGACTCCTAACTTCAGCCCACAGTATGAGGCTCCTATTGCTCCTGTTTGGGTGTCATTCCCATTGCTTCCTATTCATTTTCGGGATAAGAGTGCTATCTTCGCCATAGCTAAGACCATTGGGCTTTCCCTTCGGATTGATGAAGCAACCTCTGGTCTTTGCTAGGCCTCCAACATTGGCACCCCCTGTGGTTGCTAATCAAAATGCTAGGCCTCCACCAGCCCCGACTAAGGATAAGGGTAAGGGAAAGAAAGTTTTGATTGCGCCTCGCCAGAGATGGACCCCGATTAAGCGCACTCAGAAACAACAGGATGGCACATCCTCTTTGAGTTCCCATTCCAATTCCGAGAATATCACGTCCATTCCTCCAACTATCCCACCTACCACAGTTATTACAGCACATACGGCTACTACTTCGGCTGGGCCACCCGTTAATCGTCCTATCGATCCCCATGTCACTTTTTCTATACCACCAGGTCAGTCGGCAGTTGCTCCCATTCTGGTAGGCCATCATGACCAATCAATTTCCAAATCTGATGCTCAACCAGTTGTTCAGGCCTCGGATCCGATCAGCAGTAACCACGCGATTGGTAGTTCTATATATTTCGATCCTCTTCTCGAGGATATGATGGAGAGGCCACGGGACTCGATTGGTTTGGATGTGCCAGTCTCACCTACACACTGTCAGTAGAATTTAGAGGCTTCATTATCTACTCAGTCAGACTCTGAGAGTTTCTCTCAGATTGAAGTCCATCACCAGGGTCCTTTCCGCAGATCTTCTTCTGATGATTTAGCTGGCATGGTTGACAGAATGGAGGATGATGGTTTTGTTCCAGTTGGTCGTAAGAGGACCGCTAAGGTCACATGCACTCCAATTTCTAGGATGGCGACCAGGAGTTGGTCGCAGGATACCTCCTCACGCATTTCCAGATGAGTGCCATCATCTGGAATGTACGAGGTGTAGCTAGTGTAGCTACTCGCAGACGCCTGAAGAAACTTATTCTACTTCATCAGGTTTATTTCTTGGTTATTTTGGAGCCTATGGTATTGGAGAAGAGTTTTGAATTTGTTCGCCGCTATCTACACTTTGATTATGGTGTCCAGAATGAGTCGAATAAGATTTGGTGTTTCTGGTGTGTTGATACGGATATTACTGTTCTTCAGGATCACACTCAGTTTCTACATGTTAAAGTTGTTGATCCCAGACTTGCTAGACCAATTTGCTTGACGGCCGTTTATGCAGCATGTGAGGCTTCGACTAGAAGGGACTTGTGGGCGGGTCTTCACCACATTTCCATCTGCATGGACGACCCTTGGTTAGTTGGAGAAGATTTTAATGTTATTGCTCACGATGGTGAACGTACAGGACATAGTAGGAGAGATCGCGGGTCTACCGTTTTTTCTGATATGATGCTTGATTGTGGTCTTGAGGATGCCGGGTTTTCTGGGTCCCAGTTCACCTGGACTAATGGGAGAGTCAGTAAGAGGTTGGATAGAGTCTTAATTAACCCTACTGCTGCTGATTTTTGTAGACAGTTTACTGTGACGCACCTCAATCGGACTTCTTCTGATCACTCACCCCTTCTTCTTCACTGGACTTCTGAAGATGATTTGGGTCTGCGACCATTTCGTTTTCTTAATGTTTGGACGAAACATCATGATTTCTCAGCCTTTGTCTCTCAGAAGTGGTCATTCCCTACTCAACTTACTGGGATGGCTGCTCTTTGGGAGAAATTCTTCAAGCTGAAACAGGGATTACGGTGGTGGAATCGGCAAGTTTTTGTGGATGTTTTCCAATGGGTTAGGGAAGGTGAGGAGAGAGTTGACCATGCCGAGATCAAGTTTGATAGTAACCCTACACCGGAACACAGGGATTCACTTCATCGTTCACAGGCTGAATTAAACCGCACCCTAGCCATTGAAGAGGGTTTTTGGAAGCAAAAGGTTGGCTCCCGTTGGGTGTGTGAGGGAGACCGCAACACACGATATTTCCACTCTATGGTCCAAGGAAGACGGATCAAGTCTCGTATAAGGAATATCACGAAGGAGACAGGGGAAGTTCTATCTACCCCTACTGACATACAGAGATCGACAATCTCATTCTTTCAGGATCTACTTGCTGCTCCTTCACGGCCTTTGGACCCCATCCGTCCTAATATCATACCCAGGATATTGACGGAGGATGATAATATGCAACTCAACAGCCTCCCTTTGATTGAAGAGGTGCGAGAGGCCATATTCAGTATTGATACTGATAGTGTTGCTGGACCTGATGGATTTTCATCCTTATTCTATCAGCATTGTTGGGATATTATTAAAGATGATGTTTTTGATGCTGTCATTGATTTCTTTGAGGGAGGCCATTTGCCGCGAGGTTTTTCTGCCACGTCTATTATTTTGCTCCCTAAGCGGGAGAATGCTTGTAAATGGACAGAATTCAGACCTATCAGCTTATGCACCGTCTTCAACAAACTTATCACTAAGCTGTTGAATACCAGATTGAGTTCATTACTGCCGCGTATCATCTCCCCCCCCCCCCCCACAGAGTGGTTTCGTTCCCGGTCGCCTCATTGGAGATAATGTTTTACTGACTCAGGAGCTTTTGACATGGCCAAAGCATACGATCGCATGGATTGGGGATTCATCTACTCGATCCTTGCGGAGTTTGGTTTTGACCAGTTGTGGATTGACAGGATTAGAAGGTGTATCTCAGAATGTCGTTTCTCAGTCCTCTTGAATGGCCGTCCTTGTGGTTTCTTCTCATCCACACGTGGCCTCAGACAAGGGGATCCTATCTCCCCTTCCTTGTTCATTATAGCTGCTGACTACTTCTCTCGCCTGCTCATCCAGAAGTTCCAGGCCTATCCTAGTATGCAGTATCGACATGGAGGTATGTCTATTGTTTCACATCTTGCCTTTGCAGACGACATCATTATATTTGCCAATGGCCAGAAAAAGTCTATCAAAAGGGTTCTTGACTGTTTGGAACACTATGAGGGAGTTTCTGGACAACTAGTAAACCGGGATAAGAGTGGTCTTATTTTGCCTAGGCGATCATCGGATATTCAGATCCGCAGGCTCGTGATTCTGACTGGCTTTTCGCATCAAAGACAACCATTCACATACTTGGGAGTTCATCTATTTAAAGGGGCCAAGAGGAGCTTTTTGTACGACGACCTCATTATGAAAGTCAGGAATAGGATTTCTGGATGGGCTTCACGTCTCCTATCTCCTGGTGGTAGGATTACTTTACTGAGATCTGTTTTATCGTCCCTACCATTGTACCTCTTCCAGATTATGCGACCTCCTAAGGTCGTCTTGAAAAAGTTGGAGAGCGTTTTTGCACGATTCCTTTTGGATTCGAAAGACCGTGCACGTAGATTACATTGGCGGAGTTGGAAGGAGATATGTCGGCCAACTGATGAGGGTGGTCTTGGCTTTAGACGATTATAGGATACGGTGGACACATTCTCTCTGAAATTATGGTGGCAGTTTAGGTCTCAAGGTTCGCTTTGGGCTCAGTTCTTACTGGGCAAATACTGTAAAGGGACACATCCATAATTTGCAACTATTCCTCATTCAGCCTCCCATGTTTGGAAGAGACTGAAAAGATTTGGACCACGTGCTGAGCCACATATTACATGGGATCTCGGTTTTGGGCAGATTTTCTTTTTGCATGACTGCTGGATGGGCGAGGCTACATTGGCATCTGTCTTGCCTCATAGACAGCATACATCTGTTAGGGTGCAAGAATTTTTTGGAGAAACTGGATGGGATTTTGAGCGATTACTACAGATTCTCCCATCAGTTATGGCAGAACAGATTACATCTATTCCCCTTTGCCTTGAAGCTTCGGATCGCATTTTTTGGAAGGCCACATCCGATGGTAGATTTACTACTAAATCAGCATGGCAGTTGATCCGTGCTAGCAAGCCAGCTCAGGATTCCTTTCGCTTATTATGGAACCCTGTCATACCTCCCACTGTTTCTCTCTTCTGCTGGAGATTATGGCAGAACTTGATACCAGTGGATGTTATTATTCAGAGAAGGACTGGCATTCAATTGGCTTCCAAATGTCAGTGTTGCTCTGCGACCGAGACCATCACTCATATCTTTACTGACAGTAGCATTTCAGAGCAAGTATGGCAGCATTTTGGGGATTTATTTCATATTACTATGAGTCCAGGTGAAAGCGTTAGACAGAGATTTCTTCGTTGGAGGTACTCAGGACAGTTTACACGGACCAGGCACATTCGCATCATTATCCCTCTTTTGATTTTCTGGTTTCTTTGGACCGAGAGAAATGATGCGAAGCACAGGAGCGTTAATATCAGTGCGAGGCGTATCATATGGAGGGTCTATCGTATGATTTCATTCCTTCATACTGGTGGATTATTTCGACCGCTACATTGGCGGGATGACATGCAGGTCGCTCCATTCTTTGGGGTCTCTTTGAATCTCCCTATACCTCCATCCCCTATTGTGGTTTGGTGGCGCACCCCAGCAGTTGGATGTGTTAAGATCAATACCGATGGTTGTGTCAAGGATGGGCTTGCGAGTGGAGGAGGCATTATCAGGGATCATGCAGGAAACTGCATTGGTGCATTTTCAGCATCATATGGACCATGCTTGATTTTAGAAGCTGAACTTAGGGCTATTCAGGATGGTATACTGCTGGCTAGAGATCTTGGTCTGTCAGATATATGGGTTGAAGCAGACTCTAGTGTGGCTATTCACTGTATCCTCAAAGGCGGTGGTCCGTGGATTATCCAGGGCATACTCCGACAGATTGTGGATTGTCTATCATTCGATAAAGATACGGTTTCCCATATCTTTAGAGAGGGGAATCAAGTTACAGATGCACTTGCTACTGAGGGCTGGCACCATCGCAGATACCAGGTATATGGACCTACTAATTTACCACGACACATTAGGGCACTTCTTCAGATAGATAGATATGGCTTATCCAGCTTCAGAGTTTGACTTTATGATAGTTTATCTGCTTTTTTCATTTACTTCTTCTGTTTCTTGTTTTTGTCTACATTTGTTTACATTTGCTCATTTTATAAGGGAAGTAGTACTTCCTTGTTTACTGTTTTACGCTACTCTTTTTGTAAGGGAAGTAGTACTTCCCTATTTACTGCTTTACTTTACTTTTGCTGTAAGGGAAGTAGTACTTCCTCATTTACTGCTTTTATTTACTTTAACTGTAAGGGAAGTAGTACTTCCTCATTTATTGATTTGCTTTACTTCAGTTGTAACCACGGTATTCCTCCGCCACAAGTGAGGGCATATTAATAAAATCTCGGAGGTACCGCCCTCCTTTCACTAAAAAAAAAAAAAAACCCTAAAACCCTAAACCCTAAACCATTCTCACCCTTTCACTTTCTCTCTCTACCCCCAAACGCTCTCCCTTCTCTCTAGAATGGGAGAAAAACTCCAAAACATCAATACTCTTGATCCACCACTGCAAAACACCGCCCAAATTAATGATAAAACCCTCACAACATCTTCCAAAAATGATTTTCAGCAACCACCAACAGATTTAACAGCTTTAGGGTTGGATCCAAACCAAAAACAATTCGACATGCATCCCAATGCAATGATTTCGAGAACTTCCGATCAGAATTTGGTGATGGGACCATCACAAATGAACTCAGAAGGCCCAAAAACCCTTGGGGAGGTGTCACCAGCATATGATTTGGCCGGAATTGAAAAAACAAATCTCGAGGAGCCGAAAACGGATTTTTCAGTTACTCCCAATCCATTACTCCAAACTGTACACGCGCCAGAGCATCCTCTTGCCCATCATTTGGAGTACCTTCGACAGAAAACTCAGCCCAATCCGAGTTCGGACGCGCGCTCACCTTCCGATTCAGCGAACGTTCAGTTAGCCAAAAAACTGTCGATTCCGGATGCTACGTTGGTCACCTTGAAAAATTCGCCACACCGTGTTGATCAGCATGAAATTCCGCTTCATCCTGTGAAAAATCATAATTTTCTGACATCGGATGATTTTGGCCGAAAAACGGAGCCTCCGACGGCCGGCGGGCGGACTTCCGGCGGCCCTTCAACAAATTTTCATCAGAATGTTCGTTCCGTTAATCAGAGTTCATTTCCAGCATCGATTTTTCCACATGAGGCCCAGACAGTGCTCAATCAGGGCAGAAAGACCCATGCTACTGAAGTTTCTGGCCGTCCGGGCCTATCTCAGGCTGAGAGGAGTGAACGGAAGTCGTTTGCATCAGTTCTACAGGCTACAAATGACTCTTCTTCTATTGGGTTCTCTTCCAAGGAGCCCTTTATTCATTTGGGTGAGTCGACAGTTGATTTGTCTGATTCGGAGGAGGCTATTTTGGCTGATCCTTACAAGTACACACTTGTACGAAAATTTCCCCATCGCAAGCCGACCATGAGAAAGGTACGTGAGATTTTCTCGAAGTTTGGATTTCATGGTTGCTTTGAAGTAGGATTGATCGACACCGCACATATACTTATCCACCTTACACATGAGGAAGACTACAGCAGGCTCTTTCTTAAACCTTCCTGGTACATTGATGGGTGTCCAATGAGGATCCTTAAGTGGACGTGTGATTTCAGACCAGAGCAGGAGACCCCGATAGTTCCAGTATGGGTTTCATTCCCCCTACTTCCGGTACACTTGCGTCACAAGGGGTTCCTTTTTCCTTTATCTAGGGCAATAGGAATACCCCTAAGGATTGATGAGGCCACATCAGACTTGAGACGACCTAGTGAGGCTAGGGTGTGCATTGAGGTGAATTTGGAGCTTAGATTGCCTGACAGGGTTTGGATTGAGCGTGGTGGTAACCACGGCTTCTGGCAGACGGTCATTTATGAGAAGAGGCCTGTTTTTTGCTTCAATTGTAAACATATGGGCCACTCCTACGATACGTGCACTTCGGGGACACCTCATCTCCCTCCAGTTTTTGTGCTTCCCCCTGTTCAGCCCCCGGCCACTGATAGTGGGGTTGATAAAGTTAAAGGCAAGGTGACATTTGTGGAGCCGAGGAAGTAGTGGGTGCCAGTTTCAGCAGTGCCTACTATGTTTCCCACTACTCCTACCACAGTTCAGACAGAGTCAGCAACAACATCAACAATTCCTACCTCAACCCCCATAACAGTACCTCTAGAGGTACCACCAGTTCCTGAGCCTATGCCAAAGGCTCCTATCGAGGTAGACCCTCCATCTACTATCACTACTACAGATGTTACTCATCTCCAACTACTGAGGCATCGACTCGGACAAAGGGTACTCAGTTATCACAGAGATCAGGATCCGTTTTACCGATCCGTACAAGTATAGCTGATCTGGAGGTACCATCATTTACTCATTCAGTTGCTGATCCTACTCTAGAGGCTCCTATCAAGGTACCCACATCTCCTATTATCACTTTCATAGCTCATATTCCCACCCCTTCTACTGAGGCAGCCCATGAGCCAACACAGATTAGTTCTCTACCATTGAAGACACACACAGATGGCACTTAGTCAGCACAGGGTTCAGCTACAGGAACAGTTTCTCATACCACTATTGCACAGGGGTTGTTGGCTGAGATCAGCTCAGAACGACACAATATTAAGCATATGTTGATTGATCACTTTAAGAAGGACCATGGCATGAAGGTTGGATCTACCATGAGACTAGCCATTGAGGACTTGGTTATCAAGCTCTTTGGTGAGGGACCTTCTGAGAGTAAGACTCCTACACATACACCTTCACCTAGTCCTTCCAACACGGCTCCTACACAGCATAAGGTGAAGGAACATATACAGAGAGACATGGATGGCATGGGACTTGGAGACTACGTGCAAAACGTGGAGGACGACGTACCTACAGTCAGCAGGTCACTCTCACATGCTTCAGATGTTGCAGCACAGAGCACCATGAGATCAGATGCACCTGCTTTTCGCCCGACATTCAGTGCATCATCACCCGGACAGTTTTATTCACCTACGAGGGTACCTTCTCGCAAGAGGGACCCCTTTCCAGTGAGCGAGCCCGACTACGCTGACTACTACGACCCAGAAGAGTTTCAAACTAGACGCATGACCCGGTCGATGTCTATGTATTACCACCCGAAGATTTATCCTCGAGAGTACCCCTGAGTGGTTTACCCCACTTGTTCATTTTTCATTTGCTGTTTCTTACATTTCATTTTGAGATATTTGTAGCATTTTTCAATTACTGGAGGTCAGGTATATGCCCCCCCTCTTTTATTGTACTTCATTTTATTAAAATAATAAAATAGCCACGCTAGTGGTTAAAAAAAAACCCTAAACCCTAAACACGAAACCCTAAACCCCTAACCCTAAACCCTAAACCACAAGTGAGGCCATATTAATAAACTCTCGGAGGTACCGCCCTCCTTCAACTAAAAAAAAACCCTAAACCCTAAACCCTAAAATCTCGGAGGTACCGCCCTCCTTCCACAAAAAAAAAAAAAAAAGAAAACCCTAAACTCTAAACCCCCAAACCCCAAACCCTAAACCCTAAACCCTAACCCCTAACCCTAAAACCCTAAACCATAAACCCTAACCCCAAACCCCAAACCTATTCTCACCCTTTTACTTTCTCTCTCTAACCCCAAATGCTCTCCCTTCTCTCTAGAATTGGCCAAAAATGCACCAAAATTCCAAAAACGTTCATCCTCGCAAACATCCTGATTTTGGTACCCCTCGAGAGCCCTTGAAATCAGCTTCCATTACCAACAAACGGCATGAAATTTCAACAAAAATTGAAGAAGTTATGAACAATTTTCAAAAACTGCCTAAAAATTGCAATTCCGCCGGTAACAGCACCTCCGGCCACTCCCACCCCGGCGGTACATCACCGGTCGACAGTCCAAGCTCTGGCGAAGCCACCCATGTCCTCAATTCACCCCAACCATCAATTCATGACCTAGAATTTTGTCCAGACAACCTGTGTGACGCGAAGACAGCGAACTCGCACATTTCCAGTGCGTTTTCCAGCGTCGTTCCGGCAATTCAGGGTGGCGCACCACCTGGGCTAGGTGCTCCTCACCTGGCATACCTAACCATGTAATGGGCATCCCTCAATTTGACTCCAATCAACGGGAATTTGATTTTGAAAAACCTGCTGCCACGAACTCGCGAACGGAACAATGGATTTCAGTCAATTCAGGTGCAACCAAGGCCATCCAAGTTGGCGGACCAACTGGGCTACCCCCCTCCCAGCCTTGGACACCTAGCCCAGTAATGGGTCTTTACCAATTTCATCCCAAACCCGATCAATTGATGGTTGCCATTAAAGGTACGTGCGAAAAACTTGGTTTTCATAATTTTGATGATTCTTCTTTGTTCCAAATTGTTAATTCGATGTGGGGAACATTAATTGGTGATGGTATGGTTATGGGTCAACAACCAATTGTGTCAATTAGTGGTCAAACTGATAAAATTAAATCTCCACTAGTGATTGAATGTGATGTTGCTCTTAATGCTTCAATTGGTGATGATGTTGAGGTGTTGGCACCAAATTCGAAATGTACTTATGTTAGTGATGGTCAAACGACCATGGGCAATGCCTCAGTTGGTAGAATTAATGATATATTGAATCCCAAACCTGTCCTACACATATGGTTAATGCACTTCCTATAATGCCAACTTTGGGTACTTCGGTTCCTACAATTGTTAAGGACCATTCCACATTGAAATCAGCCCCTTCCACTACTAATCCGATGGCCATGCAAACAACCATTAGTTTGAAGAATCTCACGTCCAATTCTGAACCATCCTCACGGGTTAATCTCGGGACTGATAGTGTTCCCCCCAAATTGGCTAGTGGAAATCAAAATCGTACCCAACAGACCCGAAATATACAGAATAGGTCTACTCCAGCTGAATCTAATGTCCCGAGCTCTGCTAGACCACCTGCTCCACCTACTGGAATATCGGGGGTTACCCAGGCCCCTCGATCATATGCGGCAGCACTAAATTGTAAACCTGCGATTACACAAGCTGAAAGGAGTCAGAGAAAATCATTTGCAAACGTTCTTCGTGCTCCAGAAGAATCCAGATATCGGAGCTTGGTCTCGAAGGAACCATATATTCACCACGGTGAGCCGGCGGTATTTTTTGATGAATCAGATGAGTTATTTCTCGTCGAAGCTTACAGGTTTACCCTTGTTGGTAAATTTGTCCATCGTAAACCCTCTATGAATAAGGTACGAGAAAACTTTATGCGCTTTGGATTTACTGGTGAAGTTGAAATTGGCTTAATTGATGATGCACACATTATTATTCATTTGGCGCACGAGGATGATTATTCACGATTATTCCTCAAACCCACTTGGTACATTGATGGTTGCCCTATGCGGGTATTCAAATGGACTCCTAACTTTAGCCCACAGTATGAGGCTCCTATTGCTCCTGTTTGGGTATCTTTCCCTTTGCTCCCTATTCATTTTCGAGATAAAAGTGCTCTTTTCGCCATAGCTAAGACTATTGGGCTCCCCCTTTGTATTGACAAAGCAACCTCTGATCTTCGCCGGCCTAGTGAAGCTAGGGTTTGTGTTGAGGCTGATTTGGAATGTAGACTACCTGAGAGAGTCTGGATTGAGCGGGAGAAATGGAGTAGATATTGGTAGCCTATTGTCTATGATAAGGTTCCGGATTTCTATTTTAGTTGCAGACATTTTGGACATATGGATGGAAAATGTACGAGAAGCTCACATCCCCCTCCATCATTAGTACCCCCCGTGATTGTTAATCCAATTGCTAGGCCTTCAACATTGGCACCACCTGTGGTTGCTAATCAAAATGTTAGGCCTCTACCAGCCCCGACTAAGGATAAGGGTAAAGGAAATGAAGTTTTGATTGGGCCTCGCCAAAGATGGACCTCGATTAAGCGCAATCAGGATAGACAGGATGGGACATCCTCTTTGAGTTCCCATTCCAATTACGAGAATATCACGTCCATACCTCCAACTATCCCGCCTACCACAGTTATTGCTGCTCATACGGCTACTACTTCGGTTGCTCCACCTGTTACTAGTACCATCGATCCACATGTCACTTTTTATGTCCCACCAGCTCAGTCGACAGTTGCTCCCAGTCTCGTAGGCCATCATGGCCAACCAACTTCCAAATCTGATGTTAAACCAGTTGCTTAGTCCTCAGATCCGATCAGCAGTGCCCACGAAATTAGTTGCTCCATATATTTCGATCTCCTCTTAGAGGATATGATGGAGAGGCCACGGGACTCGTTTGGTTTGGATGGGCCAGTCTCACCTACACACTACCAATAGAATCTTGAAGCTTCTTTATCTACTCAGTCAGACTCTGAGAGTTTTTCCCAGATTGAAATCCACCATCAAGGGTCCTTCCGCAGATCCTCGTCTGAGGATTTAGCTGGCATGGTTGACAGAACAGAGGATGATGGTTTTGTTCCAGTTGGTCGAAAGAGGACCGCTAAAGTCACTAACACTTCAGTCTCTAGGATGGCGACCAGGAGTCGATCGCAGGATACCTCCTCACGCGTTTCCAGATGAATGCCATCATCTGGAATGTGCGAGGTGTAGCTAGTGTAGCTACTCGCAGACGCCTGAAGAAACTGATTTTACTTCATCAGGTTTATTTCTTGGTTATCTTGGAGCCTATGGTATTGGAGAAGAGTTTTGAATTTGTTCGCCGTTATCTCCACTTCGACTATGGTGTTCAGAATGAGTCGAATAAGATTTGGTGTTTCTAGTGTGTTGGTACGGATATTACTGTTCTTCAGGATCACGCTCAGTATCTACATGTCAAAGTTGTTGATCCCAGAATTACTAGACCAATTTGCTTGACGGCCATTATGCAGCATGTGAGGCTTCGACGAGGAGGGACTTGTGGGCAAGTCTTCACCAGATTTCTATCTCCATGGACGACCCTTGGTTAGTTGGGGGAGACTTTAATGTTATTGCTCACGATGGAAAGCGTACCGGCCATAGTAGGAGAGATCGTGGATCTACTGCCTTTTCTAATATGATGCTCGATTGTGGTCTCGAGGATGCCGGTTTTTCTGGGTCCTAGTTCACCTGGACTAATGGGAGAGTCAGTAAGAGGTTGGACAGAGTCTTGATTAATCCTATTGCTGCTGAATTTTGTAGACAATTTACTGTGACTCACCTTAATCGGACTTCTTCTGATCACTCACCCCCTTCTTCTCCATTGGACTTCTGAGGATGATTTGGGCCCGCGACCATTTCGTTTTCTCAATGTTTGGACAAAACATCATGAATCCTCAGCCTTTGTCTCTCAGAAATGGTCATTCCCTACCCATTTTACGGGGATGGCTGCTCTTTGGGAGAAAATCTTCAGGCTGAAACAGTGCTTACGGTGGTGGAACCGACAAGTATTTGGAGATGTTTTCCAACGGGTTAGAGAAGCTGGGGCGAGAGTTGATCATGCCGAGATTGAGTTTGAGAGTGACCCAACACCGGAACACAAGGATGCACTTCATCGTTCACAGGCTGAATTAAACCGTACCCTGGCCATTGAAGAGGATTTTTGGAAGCAAAAGGCTGGCTCCCGTTGGGTATGTGAGGGAGACCGCAACACACGATATTTCCACTCTATGGTCTAAGGAAGACGGATCAAGTCTCGTATCAGGAATATCACGAAGGAGACAGAAGAAGTTCTATCTACCCCTACTGACATACAGAGATCGGCTATCTCATTCTTTCAGGATTTACTTACTGCTCCCTCACAGCTTTTGGACCCCATCCGTCCTAATATCATACCAAGGATATTGACAGAGGCTGATAATATGGAACTCAACCGTTTTCCTTTGATTGAAGAGGTGCGAGAGGCCATATTCAGTATTGATGCTGATAGCATTGCTGGACCTGATGGATTTTCATCCTTATTCTATCAGCATTGTTGGGATATTATTAAAGATGATGTTTATGATGCTGTCATTGATTTCTTTGAGGGAGGCCATTTGCCGCGAGGTTTTTCTGCCACGTCTATTATTTTGCTCCCTAAGCGTGAGAATGCTTGTAAATGGACAGAATTCAGACCTATCAGCTTATGCACCGTCTTCAACAAACTTATCACTAAGCTGTTGAATACCAGATTGAGTTCATTACTACCGCGTATCATCTCCCACCGCAGAGTGGTTTCGTCCCCAGTCGCCTCATTGGAGATAATGTATTACTGACTCAGGAGCTTTTGCATACGTTGGATGATAGAGTGCACAGAGGGAATACTATACTGAAACTTGACATGGCCAAAGCATATGATCGTATGGATTGGGGATTCATCTATTCGATTCTTGTGGAGTTTGGTTTTGACCAGTTGTGGATTGACAGGATTAGAAGGTGTATCTCGGAATGTCGTTTCTCAGTCCTCTTGAATGGTCGTCCATGTGGTTTCTTCTCATCCACACGTGGCCTCAGACAAGGAGACCCTATCGCCCCTTCCTTGTTTATTATAGCTGCTGACTACTTCTCTCGACTGCTCATCCAGAAGTTTCAGGCCTATCCTAGTATGCAGTATCGACATGGAGGTATGTCTATTATTTCACATCTTGCCTTTGCAGACGACATCATTATATTTGCCAATGGCCAGAAAAAGTCTATCAAAAGGGTTCTTGACTGTTTGGAACACTATGAGGGAGTTTCTGGACAACTAGTAAACCGGGATAAGAGTGGTCTTATTCTGCCTAGGCGATCATCGGATATTCAGATTCGCAGGCTTGTGATTCTGACTGGCTTTTCGTATCAGAGACAACCATTCACATACTTGGGAGTTCCTCTATTTAAAGGGGCAAAGAGAAGCTTTTTGTACGACGACCTCATTATGAAAGTCAGGAATAGGATTTCTGGATGGGCTTCACGTCTCCTATCTCCAGGTGGTAGGATTACTTTACTGAGATCTATTTTTTCATCCCTACCATTGTACCTCTTCCAAATTATGCGACCTCCTAAGGTCATCCTGAAAAAGTTGGAGAGCATTTTTGTGTGATTTATATGGGATTCGAAGGACCGTGCACGTCGATTACATTGGTGGAGTTGGAAGGAGATATGTCGGCCAACTGATGAGGGTGGTCTTGGCTTTAGATGATTATAGGATACGGTGGACACATTCTCTCTGAAATTATGGTGGCAGTTTAGGTCTCAAGGTTCGATTTGGGCTCAGTTCTTACTGGACAAATACTGTAAAGGGACACATCCATCACTTGCAACTGTTCCTAATTCAGCCTTCCCCGTTTGGAAGAGACTGAAAAGATTTGGACCACGTGCTGAACCACATATTGCATGGGGTCTCGGTTTTGGGTAGATTTTCTTTTGGGATGACTGCTGGATGGGCAAGGCTACATTGGTATCTGTCTTGCCTCATAGACAGCATACATCTGTTAGGGTGCAGGAGTTTTTTGGAGAAATTGGATGGGATTTTGAGTGATTACTACAGATTCTCCCATCAGTTATGGCAGAACAGATTACATCTATTCCTCTTTGCCTTGAAGCTTCAGATCGCATTTACTTCGTTCTATGATCTGATGTTGGATGAGGTATTGTAGAGGCCACAAATATTTGATTATCCATTGGACACAGTCACCAGGGTTGCTCATATCCCAGGCCCGACACCAAGTAGGGTTCAGGCACCCATTTCTACGCCTCCTCCTCTCGTTTGTCATCAGAATGTAGAGGCATCTATTCCTTCTTTACAGTCAGCTCAGTCAGATACAGAGGGTTCATCTCAGATTGAGGTTCACCAGCAGGGCCCCTTCCGTAGATTTTCTTGTGATAATTTGGTTGGTTTGATTAAGAGGACAGAGGATGATGGATTTGTCCCTGTTGTGCGAAAGAGACATCCACGAGCTACTGATATCCCATTCCCGAGCAGGAGGGTCACTAGGAGTCAGTCACAAAGTAACTCATCGCATTCCACGTCCCTATGAGTGCCATCATATAGAATGTGAGAGGTGTAGATAGTGTAACTACTCGTAGGCGCCTGAGGAGACTTATACAACTTCATCAGGTATATCTTTTGGTTATTTTGGAGCCCTTTGTTCTTGAGAGGAGTTTTAATTTTATTCGTCGCTATCTGCGCTTTGATACTGGAGTTCGGAATGAGCCGAATAAGATATGGGTTTTATGGAACGTGGGGACTACTGTTTCTGTACTTGATGATCATCCCCAGTTCCTACACGTTAGAGTTGAGGATCCCAGACTTGCATGGCCCATCTTTTTTAAGCCATTTATGCCTCCACAGAGGCTTCTGTTATGAGGGACTTGTGGGCGGGTCTTCACAACATTTCCCTCTCCATAGAGGATCCTTGGCTAGTTGGGGGAGACTCTAACGTTATTGCACATGATGGTGAACGCACTGGTCACAACACTCGTGATCGGGGTTCTACTGATTTCTCTAATTTGATGTTGGATTGTGGGTAGGAAGATGCTGGTTTCTCTAGGAGTCATTATACTTGGACTAATGGTCAGGTCAAGAAGAGATTGGATAGAGTTTTGATTAACTCTATAGCTGCAGATTTTTGTCGACAGCTTACTGTGAGGCATTTGAACCGAACTTCATCTGATCATTCTCCTCTACTTCTTCAGTGGATATCTGACGATGATTTGGGGCCTAAGCCTTTTTGATTTCTCAATGTATGGACCAAGCACCATGATTTCTCAGCCTTCGTCTCTTAGAAGTGGTCATTCCCTACTCATCTTACGGGGATGGCTGCTCTTTGGGAGAAGTTCTACAGGATGAAGCAGGGTCTACATTGGTGGAATCGACGGGTATTCGGTGATATTGAGGAGAGATTTTGGAAGTAGAAGGTCGGTTCACGCTGGGTGTGTGAGGGGGATCACAACACCCGTTACTTTCATGCGATGGTTCGGGGACTCGGGCAGGAGAAGTCTTATCTTCTACTGTGGATATTCGGAGTTCGGCTATATCTTTTTTCCAGAATTTATTATTTGCTCCTTCACAGCCCTTGGATCCCATCCGCCCAGACATCATACCCAGGCTGGTTACGGAGGCAGATAATATAGCACTTAACTGTCTCCCTTTGATTCATGAGGTACGGGAGGCGGTCTTCAGTATTGATGCTGACAGTGTCGTTGGCCCAGATGGATTCTCATCATTGTTCTTCCAGTATTGTTGGGATATTATACAGGAGGATGTCTATAGTACCATCGTTGACTTCTTTGAGGGTGGACATTTGCCTCTTGGTTTCGCCGCTACCACTATTGTTTTGCTCCCGAAGAAGGAGAATGCTTGTCAATGGACATATTTCAGACCTATCAGCCTTTGTACGGTGTTCAATAAGCTGATCACTAAGCTTTTGAACACTAGATTCAGTTCGCTGCTGCCTCGTATTATCTCTCATCAGCAGAGTGGTTTTATCTATGGTCGCCTTATAGGGGATAATGTGTTATTGACTCAGGAGCTCCTTTACACTTTCGACGATAAAGAGCGATGGGGGAATGCTATACTAAAGCTTGACATGGCTAAAGCATACGACCACATGGATTGGGGATTCATTTATTCTGTACTGGAGGCGTTTGGATTTGATTAGTTGTGGATTGACAGGATCAGACGGTGCATTTCGGAGTGTCAGTTCTCAGTCCTTCTAAATGGCCGTCACTCTGGTTTCTTTCTGTCCTCACATGGGCTCAGACAGGGTGATCCCATCTCACATTCCTTGTTCATTATTGCTGCGGACTATTTCTCTCGCCTTCTCATTCAGAGGTTTCAAGCCTATCTTTGCCCGGTTCCAATTGGATTCTAAGGAACAGGCACGCCGACTACACTGGAGAAGTTGGAAGGAGATTTGCCTTCCAACAAATAAGGGCGGACTAGGATTCAGGAGACTACAGGATGCAGTTGACACGTTCTCTATGAAGCTGTGGTGGTTGTTTCGGACTCAGAGTTCTCTATGGGCTCAGTTCTTATTGGGAAAAATATTGTATGGGGACTCATCCATTACTTGCAGCGGTTCCCTACTCGGCCTCTCCTACTTGGAAGAGGCTGAAGAGAGTCGCGTCACACACCGAGCCACACATAGCATGGCATCTTGGCGCATGACAGATGTTCTTCTTTTACGATTGTTGGATGGGTGATACTACCCTAGATTCCTTATTTCCACATAGGCAGCATATATCTGAGAGGGTACAGGATTACTTTAAGGGCACTGGGTGGGACTTTGGACGATTATTACAGGCGCTTCTACCCCTCATGACGGAGCAGATAGGGGCTATACCTTTATGTACAGATACCCTAGATCGTATTGTTTGGCGGGATACATCGGATGGTAGTTTCGCTACCAGTTCGGCCTGGCAACTAGTCCATTCAGTTCGCCAGGACTCGTATCGACTACTGTGGAGATCCATTTTACCTACCACTGTTTCATTCTTTTGTTGGAAACTCTGGCAGGATCTCATTCCAGTAGATGTGGTTATTCAGAGGAGGATTGGGTAGCAGTTGGCTTCTCGTTGTCAGTGTTGTTCCAAGATTAAGACCATCAGTCATATTTTTACGGGTAACAGCATCTCCGATCAGGTATGGCAGCACTTTGGAGACATTTTTCAGATACCTATGAGAGCAGGAAAAGGGGTCAGACAGAGGTTCCAAAGATGGCAGTATTCTGGACAGCATGTTCGTTGTGGACACATTCGCACTATCATTCCTCTACTGATATTCTGGTTTCTATGGACCGAGAAGAATGATGCGAAGCATAAGGGGATTCATATGGTGGCCATACGTATCATTTGGAGGGTCTACCGCATGATATCTTTTCTTCCTATCAGAGGACTTTTCCGAGCTATGCACTGGCGAGGAGATGTAATACTTGCACCCCTATTTGGTATTTCTATTACTCTTCCTCCCCCACCACCACCTATTATAGTTGTTTGGCACACTCCACCAGTAGGATCTTATAAGTTCAACATTGATGGATGCGTCAAAGAGAGATTTCTGAGTGGCGGAGGCATCATTAGGGATCACACGGGACACTGCATCAAGGCATTCTCAGTATCGTATGGCCCATGTCTGATTTTGGAAGCCGAGCACAGAGCTGTACTGGATGGGATTTTATTGGCCAGAGGACTTGGGATATCAGCAATTTGGGTTGAGGTAGATTCCAATGTTGCTATTCATTACACACTAGGGGTGGAGGACCATGGACGATTTAGGGCATCCTTAGACAAATCAAAGACCTCATCTTCTTCGACAGAGACAAAGTTTCACATATATATAGAGAGGGCAACCAGGTTGCAGATTCTCTTGCTTCAGATGGTTGGGATCATCGATGTTATCAGGAGTACAAATCATCCGACCTACCTCGACAAATCAGGGCACTGGTGCAGATTGATAGACACTGGAGCATCGTGACTTATTGCATCAAGCACGGGCAGATCTGAACCGGACCTTATCTATTGAGGAGGATTTTAGAAGTAGAAGGCCGGTTCACACTGGGTGTGTGAGGGGGATCACAACACCTGTTACTTTCATGCGATGGTTCAGGGACGTCGGACCAAATCTCGTATCAGGAGTATCAGGACTCGTGCAGGAGAAGTCTTATCTTCTACTGTGGATATTTGGAGTTCGGCTATATCTTTTTTCTAGGATTTATTATCTGCTCCTTCACAGCCCTTGGATCCCATCCGCCTAGACATCATTCCTAGGCTAGTTACGGAGGTAGATAATATGGTACTTAACCGTATCCCTATGATTCAAGAGGTACGGGATGCGGTCCTTAGTATTGATGCTGACAGTGTTGCGGGCCCAGATGGATTCTCATCATTGTTTTTCCAGCATTGTTTGGATATCATACAGGAGGATGTCTATAGTGCAGTCGTTGATTTCTTTGAGGGTGGACATTGCCTCGTGGTTTCACCACTACCTCTATTGTTTTGCTCCCGAAAAAAGAGAATATTTGTCGATGGACAGATTTCAGACCTATCAACCTTTGTACGGTGTTCAATAAGCTAATCACTAAGCTATTGAACACCAAATTAAGTTCAATGTTACCCCATATTATCTCTCCTCAGCATAGTTATTTTATCCCTGGTCGCCTTATAGGGGATAATGTGTTACTGACTCAGGAGCTTATCTATACTTTGGATGATAAAGTCCGAGAGGGGAATGCTATCCTGAAGCTTGACATGGCTAAGGTATACGACCGCATGGATTGGGGATTCATTTATTCCGTACTGGAGGCGTTTGGATTTGATCAGTTGTGGATTAATAGGATCTGACGGTGCATTTCGGAGTGTCGATTCTTAGTCATTCTAAATGGTCGTCCCTGTAGTTTATTTCCGTCCTCACGTGGGCTCAGACAGGGTGATCCCATATCACCTTCCTTGTTGCGGACTATTTCTCTCGCCTTCTCACTCAGAGGTTTCAGGCCTATCCTAGTATGCGATATCGGCATAGAGGTAGTACTCTTGTCTCACATCTTTCATTTGCTGACGACATGATTATATTCGCCAATGGTCAGAAACAGTCTTTTAGGAGGGTCCTCGATTGTTTGGAGCATTATGAGAGGGCCTCTGGCCACTACAGAATGTAGTGGACACGTTCTCTATGAAGCTTTGGTGGTTATTTCGGACTAAGAGTTCTCTTTGGGCTCAATTCTTACCTGGCAAATATTGTATGGGGACTCATCCATTACTTGCAGCGGTTCCCTACTCGGCCTCTCCTACTTGGAAGAGGCTGACGAGAGTTGCGTCATACACTGAGCCACACATAGCATGGCATCTTAGCGCAAGACAGATGTTCTTCTGGCACGATTATTGGATGGGTGATACTACCCGGCATCCTTATCTCCACACAGGCAGCATACATCTGAGAGGGTGTAGGATTACTTTTGAAGGCACTAGGTGAGACTTTGGACAATTATTACAGGCACTTCCACCCCTCATGGCGGAGCAGATAGGGGGTATACCTTTATGTACAGATACCCCAGATCGCATTGTTTGGCGAGATACATCGAATGGTAGCTTCGCTACCAGTTCGGCCTGGCAACTAGTCCGTTCAGTTCGTCAGACTCAGGACTCGTATCAACTACTGTGGAGCTCCATTTTACCTACCACCATTTCATTCTTTTGTTGAAGACTCTGGCAGGACCTCATTCCAGTAGATGTGGTTATTTAGAGGAGGATTGGGTGTCAGTTGGCTTCTCATTGTCAGTGTTGTTCCGAGATTGAGAATATTAGTCATATTTTCACTGGCAGCAGCATCTCCGATCAAGTATGGCAGCATTTTGTGGACATTTTTCAGATACCTATGAGAGCAGGAGAGGGGGTCAGACAGAGGTTCCAGAGATGGCGGTATTCGCTGTGGACACATTCGCGCTATCATTCCTCTACTAATATTCTGGTTTCTATGGACCGAGATGAATGACGCGAAGCATAAGGAGATTCATATGGTGTCCAGACGTATCATTTGGAGGGTCTATCACATCATATCTTTTCTTTATATCAAAGGACTTTTTCGAGCTATGCACTGGCGAGGAGATGTGACACACCCCTATTTGGTATTTCTATGACTCTTCCTCCCCCACCACCACCTATTATGGTTGTTTGGCACACTCCACCAGTGGGATCTTATAATATCAACACTGATGGATGCATCAAAGAGGATCTTGGTTTGGCAGAACTCAAGGCTATTCGTGATGGATTACTACTGGCTCTAGATCTTGGTTTGTCAGACATTTGGGTTGAGGGAAATTAAGTTGCAAATGCACTCGCTACCGAGGGTTGGCATCATCGCAGATACCAGGTATGGCCTGCCCAGCATCAGAGTTTAAGTTTGTGTTTGAGTATTTGTATTTTGCCTTTACTTTTATTTTTGCTTACATTTGCTCTGTTTGTAAGGGAAGTATCACTTCATTTTTTACTGCTTTAATTTACTTCTGCTGTAAGGGAAGTAGTACTTCATCATTTATTGATTTGCTTGATTTCAGTTGTAACCACGGCATTCCTCCACCACAAGTGAGGACATATTAATAAACTCTCGGAGGTACCGCCCTCCTTCCACTAAAAAACCATAAACCCTAAACCCTAACCCCGAAACCCTAAACCTAAACCCCAAACCCTAACCCCTTGGCCAGAGGACTTGGGATATCAGCTATTTGGGTTGAGGCAGATTCCACCATGGTTATTCACTACAACACCAGGGGCCGAGGACCATAGATGATTCAGGGCATTCTCGGACAGATCAGAGACCTCATCTTCTTCGATAGAGACATGATTTCCCATATATACAAAGAGGAAAACCAGGTTGCAGATTCTCTTGCTTAAGGAGGTTGAGATCACCAACGTTATCGTATAGATCACGCAACCTACCTTGACAGATTAGGGAACTGGTGCAGATTGATAGACATAGATTGCCCAACTTTAGAGGTTTGTAGTTTCAGTTTCATTTACCGATTTCATTTTATTGTACAGGGAAGTAGTACTTCCTTTTTTATTGCATTACAATTGTTCTTCTTCATCTATTTTCATTGTAAAAGAAATAATACTTACCTATTGCTTTCTTTTCTCATGTAACCACGGTATTCCTCCGCCACAAGTGAGGAAATATTAATAAAACATCGGAGGTACCGCCCTCCTTCAACTTAAAAAATCCCTAAACCCTAAACTTCGGAGAAAATGGAGAAGGACAAAACAAGAAAGTCAACTTCGGATCAAGTTTTGGACGAGTCGTTTCGCCCTGTCCAAAGTGCAACAAAACACATAGGGGTGAATATCTATTTGGGAGTAATATATGCTAAAGATTGCTAGGAAGTCCCATCGAAGAAAAGTAATTAGCAAGAAAAGAAAGGGAAGGCTATAGTTTTTGCTTTAACTCAGGATGGGGTAACGGAGGACCCAAACTTGGGTAATTTCGAGGGCGAAACTTTTTTAGGAGGGGAGATTGTAACACCTCGATTTTTTTTAATAGAATTTAATTAGTTTACATGCCATATTTTATATTTTTATATAGTTGAGGGACTAAAGTGATATATGTATTAACTTCAATTTTGGGCTAAATTTTTAAAATATTGTTAAAGCGATGAAAAGTATATCAATATGGGTCTCGTTGGAAAGCTCATTTTTAATCATGTAAATTAGGCCCGAGAAAAAGTTATTTTGGATTAGTTGGACCCAAGATATTGAAGTTTATAAAATTTGTTATTATTAGTATTTAATTTAAATTAAATATCACCAACTTTTAAGATTGGCTTGCACGTGTGCTTAGGTTTGGATACAAACAACTTCTTATGTGACTTGTATTTTTATCCCAACAAGTAAATTGTCATCATAACTTTACTTTTGACTAGGAATATTTGTATTTAAATACAATACAACTCTATCACTTTGATTGTGATAGATATTAAATATGTATTTTATACAAATTCAAGTATATGTGTCATAATATGATTTGTTTCATCAACATTCAATTCCAATACAAATTTGATACACGTTTTTATCCCATCACAATTGTACTATGAATCAACTACTATTTTTCAATTATAAATATTGTGCAATTGTCCCACAATTCACCACCAAAGAAATTTTACACAGCAGCTTTCATATGAAGCAGCTGTAAATTTCTAGTATATTTTTTTATCAAACGCTCGTTTGATCAATCAAGGTAAGATATGTTTTGTGCAAGTAGTCTTGGCAATGAGCCGAGTCGAGCTGACTCGGCCCTTAAACCCACGAGCTCACTAGTCGAGTCGGCTCGTGACTCGTTTTCTCGTGGGCGAGCTCGGCTCGGCCCACGAGCGGAGCAGCGAGCTTGACGAGCCTCGGCTCGGCTCGTCGAGCTCACTTGCTGCTCGGCCCGGGCTCGTCATTTAACGAGTAGAGCGACCGAGTTGACGAGCCAATCGGCCCATTTGCCATTTCTATGTACAAGTGGTATGTTTCCGTATACTTTTGTGTTTGATAATTTATGCTTGAATTACCAGTGGACCTTCGGGTTCGACCTAATGGAATATGAACTCTTTTGGGTTCTTTATAATGAAATGTGAAATCTTTTGAGAATTCAAAATGAGAAATGAGGGGTATCTCGCTTGGTCGCCGATATACTCCATAAAGAGAAATGTGGCATGAATTGTCCATGTTATTGTTATATAATTGCGTATGAAAACTGCACGTATCTGTTAATTGACTAAATAGTCAACTGTTAATCGAACCTTGCTGTTTGTTTGGGTTTTGGGACTGATTTGTGTTTCCCGAATTTGACTGTCACAATTTACTAAAATTGCTATAATAAATTCTACGGGACTCCGATCGACTAATTGATAGATAACTCACAAAGGATCATTTTTCAATTAAAAACTTACTAAAATTTCAAATATACCAACCATAATACAATTTTAAAAACAGTGGCAAAATACTGGAATTTACTAAACACATGTTCAAACGTTAAAATTTTCCGTCTCAAAACATTGATTTAAACTACAATTTCTGGGATATCCCAATGATTATTAAACATAAAAGAGGCTATGTCATTGACCGAAGTTTCATTTTGGAAAGAAGCGATTAATAATGAAATTGAATACATACTACAAAATCATATATGGGAATTAGTAGACCTTCCTCCTGGCAATAAGTCATTGGGGAGTAAATGGATTTTCAAAAGAAAAATGAAAGCAGATGGATCAATTGACAAGTATAAAGCTAGACTTGTCATTGTCGCTAAAGGCTACAAGCAAAAAGAATGTCTTGATTATTTTGATACGTATTCACTAGTAACAAAAATTACTTCCATACGTATGCTTATTGAGATAACAGCATTGAATAGCTTGGATATATATCAAATGGATGTTAAAACGACCTTTCTAAATGGTGAATTAAATGAAGAAATTTATATGGAGAAACTTGAAGGATTTGTGGCACCAGGACAAGAAAAAAAAGTGTGTCGTCTTGTTAAATCACTTTGTGGATTAAAGCAGACTCCTAAAAAATGGCGTGAAAAATTTGACACGGTAATGATGTCAAATTTGAAATGAAGGATTTGGGAGTAGCCGATATTATATTAGGAATTAAAATTCTTAGAACATCCGATGGAATCATATTATCTCAATCACACTACATTGAGAAACTTTTTTATAAGTTCAAGAAATACGATATAATTCCTATGAAAACCCCAATGGATGCCGGTACGCATCTCGTTTCTAACACTGGTGATAGCAAGTCTCAATTGGAATATTTTCGTATTATTGGCAGTTTAATGTACGTTATGAATTGCACTCGACCTGGTATTGCTTATTCTATTAGTAGGCTAAGTCAATATACAAGTAATCCGAGCACTGAGAACTAGAGGGCAATTGTTAGAGTTTTAAGGTACTTAAAACATACTAAAAACTTCAGATTGCATTATTTGAGATATCCAGCAGTACTTGAAGGATACTGCAATGCAAATTGGATATCAGATACTAAAGACATCAAATCAACCAGTGGATATATCTTTACACTTGGAGGTGCTGCAATATCATGGAAATCTTCATAACAAACATGTATAGCTAGATCAACAATGGAATCTGAATTCATTGCGTTAGACAAAGTTGGGAAAGAAGCCGAATGGCTACGAAACTTTCTAGAAGATATTCCATATTGGATTAAACATGTGCCTGCTATATATATCCATTGTGATAGTCAATCAGCAATTGGTAAAGCACAAAATGATATGTATAATGGTAAATCTCGGCATATCGTCGTAGACACAATACCATTAGACAGTTGCTCTCTACTAGTATTATCTCTACAGATTATGTGAAATCAAAAAAAAAAATATTGCGGATCCGCTAACTAAAGGCTTAACTAGAGAGTAAGTCGAAAGTTCATCTAAGGGGATGGGATTAAACTAATAAAATAATCAAAAGTTTCCATGATGGCAACCCAACCTAGTTGATTGGAGATCGCAAGATCTAGGTTCAATGGGACAACCGAACTGTAAAAAACTTAGTTGCACTGGGGAGATTTTTTTTTCTCCTACCCATTCCTATGATGAGACAATGCCTCATTGCCGCGAAATAGGATAAGTTACGCTTTTAATGATTTCTATATCTTGATTCATTCAAGTGGAGTATAGTAGAATACTCTTTATGGAAATCACCTATGTAGGTGAGAAGGGGCTGCTTCTAAGAGAGTTATGTGAAGATAAATTCTCTAAAAACTACTCATGAGCCGGAGGTGTCCAAGGCCAAAATGGACACAAACGTGAGAACCAATTGTGTTTGAAGGAGACTATGTGACTTCTATTGTCTAGGTGTACACAAACGGCTGATTGTTCAAAGCATCTTGCTACTGGTTGGCTAAGTATATCCGATAGATTTTACTAGGGAAAGTTCAAAGTCTTTGGCTACTTATCTCGATACAGATTTCTTCAATTTTACTATGAAAAACACATCAAATGTTGTTTGGAAAAGGGTCGACATATTTCATTCATGTGGGGGATTGTTGGAAATTATTTAGTGAAATATGTCAACTTTAAGTCCCATATTGAGTAGGACCTGTATGTCAACTATAAGGGACCAAGCATATTCACGTTCTACTCCGCGAGGTGATCAATGTGATATATTTATTTAATGAAAACTATTTAGAATTGAATGAAATATTTAATATCAAAGTAACACACTTGAAACTATAAACTAGTGAAGAATTTGATTTATTGAAAATTCTCATATACTTATCCCACATAGGAAAGTTAGGAAACTTTGGTGTGGTTTATATAGTGTAAGGTTGGGAATTGAGTTTGGGCCCCAAGAGGTACCAATAGTCTTTGAAAGGGAGGAGACCTATATCCTATTGGATTCAGTCCAAACCCCACGCGCGCGTCGTCGCCGCCGTCCGTCCGGCCAGCTGGGCACGGCACGAGCATGTGCCCGAGCCCGAGCCCGAGCCCGGTCCGATTTGTGTGCAAGTGCGTCCTTGTACTATATTATCTTTTTGGACAAAATTTATTTAATTTTGGATCAAATTGTAATTAATCAAATTCTTGGGTACTTAATGAAATTATTTTTTTATTGGCTTATTTTTAGGTAATTTTTTGATGGTCTGTTAATTGACTAAACAGTCAACTGTTAACCGAACCTTGCTGTCTATTCGGATTTTGGGGGCTGTCTAAACAGTGACGACTGTTCTGAAATGGCTTGAAGGTTGTGTGAATGGCCACGAACAAGTCTATAAATAGCCTGCCCAGCTACTAGAAAAATTACACCATTTTCTGCAATCATTCTCTGTTTTGAATCTCACTCCCTTCTCTCATTCTGATATTGCTCTAAAAGTGAAAAAACACTTCAATGAGTTCATTGGAACTCCTGCAAATTGCTGTGCTGCTTCTATAGGAGACGAAATTCGTTCTATCCTGGGAAACGATTGCTGAATACCTTTGGCACCTATGAAGGCTACAAATTCGTTTTAAGGAAATATCGTGAACTCGATGGTACAACTCTGAAAGCTAGATACGAAGGCAAGTTAATTGTTGATGCATTGGTTCTTTACAAAGCTAAGGGATTTAATCGAGGAAGTCTAAGATCTTGCCTTCATAATTGATCGGGGATAGTCTATAATAAATGGTATCGCCGAAGTATTTCCCAAGGCATATCATGGATATTGCATGTACCATATACAAGAATACCTTAAGACTAAGTTTCAAAGCACATGTATAGTTTCATTATTCAGGAAAGCGATCAGAGCTTATAGTGTTGAAGAGTGTAATAAGTTCATGGTGGAAATAGGAAGCAAATCATTACCGTCATGGGAGTATCTAACAAATATGGGGATTAAACACTAGGCGTGATCACATTTTCCAGGTCGTCAATACAACATGATGACGTCAAAGAATACGAAGTTTCTCAACGCATTATTCAAGAAGGATCAAGAGTTACCAATCCTCGCAATGAATGACAACATTCGTAACAAGTTGCAGTAGTGGTTTCACGATCCACATGCAGAAGTACAAAGTTGTACTAGCGTGCTAGCCCCGGCTCAAGAGGATAAACTCTTCAAGACTGCAGAGCTTGCGAGAAAATTGAATGTGGAACCACTGGATGAGTTGCGCTTCTCCGTGAAATGTGCACATAATATGACATACATGGTGGACTTGACAGATAAACATGCACTTGTAGTCGATTTCAGTTGAAGAGTTTCCTATGTGAGCATGTAGTCGATGTGGCTATGTATAAAGGCTTTGCAGCGAAAATATTATGCTCTCCTTATTACACGGCTGATTATTGAAGAGCGGCATATGCTGAGACTATATTTCCTCTACCTAATGAAGTCGAGTGGAAAGTTCCCAACCATATTCTCCCACTTAAAAGTTTGTTGCCACCGCAAGTTGAACTGCGTGGTCCTGGACGTCCATGTATTTCTAGAATACCATCTACCGGAGAGTTTTCTCAATCACGTAAGTGTGATGGTGTGGAGCAACAGGGCATACTCGTCAGTTTTGTACAAGTGAGATTCCCATAAATGACAATTAGACCCATGTATAATGGTATCATGGTGAAATGAACAATATTCCAAAATTGATTAAATTGAGACAATTAAATATACATTGTGTATATATGGCTTTTGTAGGTCAAAACCCCAAAATGAAAAAAAAAAAAAAATTATGGCGCCCCGAATTTTTTTCCCCTCCATTTTAATACGATTGTTTGATTTGAATCGACATAGATGAATAAATAATTAAATATACAATGTTTACATGAGTTTTACAATATTTACAATTATTTCATAAATAAATGAACAAAATTCAACGTACAATGTTTAAAAACAATTCAGTATACAATATTTACGGATCATAATTAAATTCATATAAATCAGCCGTTAATTTATTCCTCCAAATATGTATCCACGATTGGTTAATTCCATCCACGGGGGATGAGGTGATGCCCTCGACGGAGGCGATCGTCGATCAACTGGACCGCGCTTCTACACTAACAACAACATTAAACATCATTAATTTAATTAATAATTGCTAACCCATTCAAGCCGGAAATGAATACAATATATTCAGTTCACGTAATGAATCGAACACATGGTCGTCCGAAGTGTGCGAAACGGAAAATTTACGCACAAATCATCGACCCTCATTCTCCATTGACGGCGCCAACTCAGTTATGACTTCAAGTTGACATATTGACATTTCAACTAGTTAATAAACATGTGATGAGTTTTTGAAAGTACGTGTAATATAAATTACAAATGTATAATACTAACCTGAAAGTCATCGATGAGAGCTGCTAAATGTTTGCCCGATGGACATTCGACCACTCGAGATGCTCACCAATGATGCATCTGAAGGCAGCGTGTCTCCCCTCTCATCGCAAAGCGGGTACCCAAGAAGGGGACGATCTCATATGCCCAGATCTGCAACACATACAATTATTATATACATATTTATTATAGAAAATATTTTAACGTTAATTATGTCAAACATTTACTTGCACTGCCAGGACAATCTGTATGTATTGTACTTATGCACAGCCCCCTTGGGCCTCGAGTGCAATCTGGTGAAGACATGCACCATGTCCTCGAGACATTTTCGACCCCAGGATAGGTGTTGAAGACATCAAGATCGTCGACAATCTCTAGATGGAACATGTCGATCGCAGTCTTCTTGTGGTGACACCCAAACACGCTCTCAAGGATGTAGACCAATCCGAGCTTCAATCAGCCTAACATCTGGTTGCATCCCCTGATCGCGTCGACTAGCTGCGGCAGAAGCACTGTCCTCCTATCCTTGAAAATAAGCATCATGTAGCCTACTACTCCTCTGAGTACCATCAAGAGCTTTTGCATCATCCGTAATTTTTAGTCTAGTCACTAGGTTAAACTCAAGTAAGGAGAAAGTATCAACCTTGCCCCCGAGGTCAAAGTAGAAGGTATTGCTGTCGACTGGCCTGAGTAGCTGACATAGTAGTGCGTCGATGATTTTTCCCGAGTACTTTATCTCTCTCAACTCATGCAAGGGATAGAGGAAGGACTAGCGTAAAATACGTGCGTGCTGATCATCCGCAGCTCCAACACGGTAGTGAAACCGTTAAAGCTACTATTCCAAGTAGCTTTCTCTGGCATCTGTCTCAACTCGGCATCGAGATGGTAATCTATCCTACAAAAAGTCAAATGTTAGAAAATATTGTACAAAAGATAATGCGATAAAGCATAATAACTGAAAATTAAGCGAATCGAATTGTAACTACTATATCAAGACATATATTTATTTTACATCGATGCTAATAAAAAATTAAAAGAATTATGGACAAAAATGAAACAAAAAATTTTCTATAAAGTTTTTTAAATTAAAATTGAAATAAGTCAAATTAAAAATAAATATTGCTTAATTAAAGGAAACGAAAAAAAGGAAAAAGAAAAAAGAATTTTTAATTTTAGTAATTATCAATTTAAAATTCTTTATTTTATATATATATATATATATATATATATATATATATATATATATATATATATATATATATAAGTCAAATTGAAAACAGTAAATTAAATGCAAGGGCAGATCCAGTACCCGACGAGCCGACTCGGCCGCCCTTGTTGGATCCATTGGAAAAAAAAGCTTTGATAATTAATTTTAAATATTTATAAATATATTGTATCAAATTTTTACATAATGTTGCATAGCTCACATGACAGGGTACCAACGTTTTATGTGTTTGGTACAGTGTTTGACTCCAGAAACCTCCTCTCTTTGTTTTAAATTTTTTTAGTTATCAAATTGACCGAAAGAAAGTCTTATAATACATTTGCAATAGATTCGAACACTGTACTAAAAATGTGATGGTTAAAAGCTTGAGCACTATGACATTAGCAAATTTGTAAACTTATCAAGAAATATTGATATATCAAACTAATAGTCTTTGTTTTAAAAATTATTATTTTTAACTAAAATTCGATGACCCAACGATTGAACCACAAATCTGATGATTTTTTTTTCAATTAACGACCTGATCAGGTATAATAACTATGCATAATATATACTTTTATTGTTATGTTTTATTAATTTATTTTGTAAAATTTAAATTTAAACAGTCTAAATAATGATATTTAATCTTTTAGGAGTTTGAAATACTTTTTTTTTTTTGAAAAAAATAATTTTAAAAATCATTGTTTTAAGAACTTTGCATAAGCTTCGCTTAAGTTCAGAACTTGTATTTACTATTTAATCATATTTTACGTATAATTTTCATTTTGTTTCGTTTTAGTTTAGAAAAACTTGAATCGAGATGCAAAAGAATCTATATTTCCTATCTCTTATTATTTATCCCGTAAATGAGGGAGTCTAATTAGTAATTATTATATATTAATATGTATTTTTTAATATTATTTAATTAAATATTAATGGTTAATGACTGCCGTATCTCACTCAACTTCCTAGAGTCATCCTGATTAAACGCACACTTAGTATTACAACATTTATGTTTAAAAGATTTTAATGTGTTTTTATAGTAAAATTTCAGATCAAAATATTTATTTTTTACTTGTTTGGAAAAGATGTTATTTTTATCCTACATAAATAAAAGAGTCACTTGATGGTTACTATTCATAAGCCGAGCAGAGCCATAGCCGAGCCAAATGGTTTTATGGCTCGGCTCGGCTAAGCCGTCTAGGGCCCCCCCCCCCCCTTTTTTAAATGTTTGATTCAATATTTTAAATTATAAATATTCGTTTTAAGCGATTTAAAATTTGTTGGAATTGTTGAAGTGCGGTCATGATAAATATATGATCGATAAATTTTAAATATCAAAAATAATTTTACATTAATTGTGAAACGTAAAGTCATGATTGTTTATGTTTCTTTTCAATTCCAATCCCATTCCAATGTCTTTTTTTTCGAACTTTATTTTCTTACAATTTTTCGTTTGATTCGATATTTCACGATATGAGTATCAATTTGGATTGATTTAAATTTTTTTAAAAAAAACTTAAAATGTGATAATAATAAATAAATTATCAATTAAGTTTAAATATAAAAATTATCTTAAATTATTAAACGTAAAATCATAATCGTTAATTTTTAATTTTTACCGACCCTCAACTCCCATACTCACACCAATTTTTCTCAATTTCATTTTTTTTCAGTTTTTACATTTAAAATGGGTAAATTTATGGCGTCGAAGTGGATTATTTTAAAAGGATTTAATGTATAGTATTATTAGAACACGCTGAAAAGATATTCGACAGAATTTATGAAGTTAAGTGATTGTTTGTCATTCTTTTTGCCTCTATGATGGAAGTTTTCGTTGTGTTGTGGTTTTAATACTGATAGAGACCCTTGATTTGTCCTAAATTCTGCACCGTATTATCATTAATTAATTAGTCTTGACTACATACGTCTTGGTAAAAAAATTAAATGATGGGCAACTGATACATGTAATTGGAGATTCTATAAGTACGGGATGAAGGAGACATAATGCCTACCTCAATAGGTAGAAAATGAGGGCTTTGTTGAACTTCATTATCTCTTTAGCAGGGTATCAACACCTAATCATCTATGCCCTGTCTTTTTTTAAAAAGAGCAGAAAGACTTTCAAACGCAAAGTTTAAAAAATAAGATTTGAATCAAATTTCTAGAGCTGGATCCCTCTCTGAATTTTGTGGGTATTCTGGAAATGAGTTAGATGAGGGATCTTAGCTTGAAGGGAGCCCTTCATTTTACAGTTATGAAAATCCCAGATCTGAACCACATTGCCCTCAAACCCACTTCAATTTTTCGAATTTTTATGTTTCTGTGATTTTTAATGTACGTTTACATATTTATCGGGTTCTACTCTTTCTTCTGGGTTTTGATGTAGATCTTCTGATTTTCCTTTTCATTTAGCTGATTATTTCTTTCCATTATCGGGCATTCGTCTATGGCTTCTTTAGAGTTTTTTTAAAGATAAATATTACTGTTAGCTGAATTTGTTGTATTATTTTTTTTGTTATTTGAAGTTCGACTCAGTGTTATCCTCCTCGCCTGAGCTGTTTTAAGGCAATCTCGTTTTTTTTTTATAAATCCTCTATCGTGGTTTTTTTTTTACATCTAATTCTCTTTATATTTTTTTTTCCTTTTGAAACGCATAAACAGAGTATTGATATCAAGGTGAATATTTACTTGCTATTAGACATTATACATTTAAGGTAAAGGTAATGTGCATGATTATAGATCTGGTTAAATGTAAGATGAATCAGAGAAGGTAACTAAATAGAGTCCATAAGTTGTTACATGTTACTTGATGAATTTCATACCCTTTTTACTCCACTTCTCAATATTGCCAGCATTAATTTTTTGAACGTGCTTTTATTGTGTGTACTTTGTTTTTTCTTATCTATTTTCTATAGTTGTACATATGAACCTAGGAAAATTGCGTATAAAGCTCAGTTTTATTGAAAATAATGTAAGATTTGATTGCCACCGATTCTTACAGTGGCCTGCCAGCAATGGGGAAGTCTCCTGGAAAATGGATCAAGACTGTTCTTTTTGGAAAGAAGTCATCTAAGTCCAATTTATCAAAAGTGAGATGACTGTTGACTAAGTTAGTAATGCATTTTATTTCAATAATTTTTTAATATACAACAATATGTTATGCTGATTTAGAACTATAAATTCATGTGAAGAATGTTACAATTGAGAAAAATGCTGCTGCCAAGACGCCAATGCAAGACCTGTATGTGAATTCCCAGGCAGGCTTGGGTTTACCAAGTCAGGTTACTGATAGATGTGCAAATAATGTGGAATTTGAGAAGGGCACAACTGCAGGTGCTCTGTGTGATAATGCTGGCTTGTTAACTGTGAATCAAGGTGTGGATGCACAGAGTACATTGAATCTCAGCTCAATAGATACTGCTGAGTTAAGAAGGCAAGAGGAAGCTGCCATGAAAGCACAAGCTGCCTTTAGGGGATACTTGGTAATGTGCTCTTGCATATTTAACTGTTCATCTCATGAGAGCTGGGACGTATTTGTTGCATTATTGCAGAAGAACATGACATATATGTTTATTAGCTGGGCTTTAAATTTTTATTTGGTCTTATGGAGCATGCAACAGGCTTTTATCTTTTAAATTGCAATAACATGCATTTTCTTTGGTTTCATTTCTTTTATCTAAAAGATTTGTGATCATTGGTTTATAAATTAAGTCCACAGTTGTTATCTCTGTCTGCTCTGTCTTAAGAGAGGTTCTATATGAACGAGTAGCAATTTCCTATGCATTCTTTTGACAATATGCATGACTGTTTATTATTTATCAGTTCAGGGCTGCTAGATGCTTCTTGCTTATTACCATGTTCTTTTTGGTTTATCTGCATTGTTAAAGGAACACACAAAAAATAAAAATAAAATAAAATAGTTTCATTATAGTTAACAATTTTCTTTTGTGACCATCTCCATAGGCTCGTCGTGCATTTCGGGCTCTCAAGGGTATCATAAGGCTACAGGCCCTTATTCGTGGACACTTGGTAAGAAGGCAGGCAGTTGCTACTTTCCGCTGCATGCATGCAATTGTAAAGTTCCAGGCACTGGCTCGTGCACGTATAGTAAGACTCTCATGTCCTATGCCAGGAGTGCTTAGAAAGTGTAATTCGGGAGAATTCCAGGTACCTCCGAGATACATGACCTGATCATCCAACCTGTCTCACCCTTTTCATTTGCTTTTTGGTCCTGAGAGAGAACATATCTCTGTGGGACGTGAGCTGTATAGTAGAAATCAATTAGTTATTCTTTTTCTTAGTTAATATACCTACAGAAAGGAATTTGGTGTGCTGTCGTAGGCACCCAAAAATAGTCCTTAAACCTCTAAAACTAATGTAGTAATGGAAGTAAGGGTCGATCCCACGAAGAGTGTGCAATTAACGATTTATGCTTCGTATAACGATTGGGGGGTTCTGTTTATAACGAAATCAATCTTATAACAAATTACAATGTAAATTAACGAGTTGTATTAAATCAATGAAACGAGTCTTGATCAAAGTCAACTTCCACCATTGGAGATTTATAACCATTCATCAATCCACAAAGAATAATCAATCCATATTCACAATATTCATCGTTGGAATAAATTCCTATTTCTCCTTAATTTTAGTTAATCAGAAACCAGCGTTCTAATTAACCCTAATTATCAAATAATCTCAGACCAGCGCTAAAGATTCAATTTAATAACGACTTTGAACAATAGAGAAATCGATGAACTAGATAATACAAACACCAGCGGTTGCATTCAATCTATTTAAACATTCTTCTTAAGATTCAATAACCTCTATCGCAGAAAATTATCAAATCCTAGTGCTTCACAAGTTAAATGATTCAAACAATTACGGATTTGAGATTTAACTTAGCTATAGATTGCAATATATGAAAAACTAATAGGCCTCTTAGCAATCAAACATGACAATCATAAAATTATGCATAGAAGAATATTCAATACCGAAAATATAAATTAAACAATGAAAATAGGTGGATCTCACAGTTATAATGTATTCCAAGGCTTCGGTATCCTTCAATCAAGCACCAAGAGTTAGTTACACATGATAGATCTAAGAAAAATAGATAGAAAATAGGTTGGAGGCGTTCTCTTCCGTTCTAGGGTTTTAAAAGATGTATTTATAGTTGTTTCTATAGGTGGTTGACTTAAATTTGGAAACCAGAAATTTTTCCCCGATTTGGCCTGGGCGGGCGCCCAGTAGAAAATGGGGCGGCCGCCTGCATAGCTTTTGGCTTCTGTTAATGAAGTACAGGGTCGGGCGGCCGCCCGACCAACGTAACTGAGCAGCCTTTAGTATTTTGATCATATCTTTCTCTCCCGATATCCGATTGAGGTGATTCAAGATGCGTTGGAAAGCTAACTCAAAGGGCTACAACTTTGCTTCAGATGACATCTTCCAATTTGATCGTTTACCATGTCAAAACTGGGTCTCAAGTGGAGTCTGAAAATCCAATGCATAACTTTTCGATTGGAAATTGATGTGTGATCCTACTTTGATGATATTTCATCCCTTTGACTTCTTTCTTCATTCATTTGACTTCTAACACTCTCAAATCTTCATTGTGAGGTTCAACATGGCTTTTGATTATTTGCACTTTAGTCCCCGAACTTTCGCTTTCTTTGAACTTTGGTCCATTTTCACCTATTTCTTCCAAATTACATCATGTCCATCGAATTGCCACCTAAACCAAAATATGAGAATATTAAGTACATTTAGGCATAAAATAGTCATATGAACGCATTAAATAAATATGCAAAATGTGTATTTTATATTCCTATCAAATTCCCCCACACTTAACTTTTGCTCGTCCTCGGGTAAAACTTAAATTTAATTCTCCAAAGACACCAAGTCGTAATGCCAAGAACATAGAACCATCAAACTTTTTCAAAACACATAAAATTTCATGAATAAACATTCCATACAACTCATAATCAATTAGCAAGCATTTTCATATAAAGATGGAGTAAACCAAACATGTAGACCCTCACGGATATAAGCACTCAACTCTCATGTGTTTAAAAGGGTAAGTGTTTCGCTCAAATTCATTCCAATGGAGATGTTCTACCATATGCTTGTATATCTTCTCATTCGCCACCACTTAGATCACATGCTTTACAAGAATCATAAGGACTTTTCAAAGGTTGTAACGTGGCATATGGTCAAGGTGGGTAATATTTGGGTATGTGATTCAAGAGCCATCGAAACTAGTGGAGTAAAGATAAATAGACTTAGCTCAAACATATACAAAAGACATGTAAACCAACCACTCCACATGATAGTTTCATCATTTTTGCATCTATCCCACACAAATCGAACTCTTTCTTGTAATGTATGAAGAGTTATGAATATAGATCTTTTTCACATCAAATTCACTCTCCTTTATCACTCATTTTCTTTTTCTTCTTTTTTTTTTTTTTTTTTTTTTTTCTTTTGTTTTTCTTGCACAATGTAAACTCCAAATTATACACCAATAATAGAACTCCCTGAATCGACATAGAAAATCTGTTCCAATTCATCAATAATAGCATTACCATAAATCTTGATACCCCCACACTTATTTCATTGCATATCCACACTTCTCATGACATTCAACAATACTCCACTAGCTCTAAGGCTTGGGTAAAGACATTATTTTCCAGTTTAAAGTTTGTAATGTGAGTTTATACAAAGAAAAGGCAATGAGGCTCAAAGGGGCTCACAATGGAAAATTCAATTACAGGGTCGGCTATTTGGCTAATGAAGCTTATTTATGTGACAAAGATGGCCTTAATCATGTTCGTGCATGCATGTGTCAATATGATCTTAAAGAGAATCAAGGCAAGTTCTAGAGAAACAAAACCATGGAAGAATATCACACATGAAAGAAAATTATGAGACTGTTATGGATGTGTCAGTCTAAAGGCTCAAAAATCTCACTGGATTTTGTTTACAGAATTTAGTTACTACCATCCTCAAAGAAAATAACTCCACTAAACTCTAAGTTGAAGGATTATTCATTCAATCATGTTATGAATTCTTTAAAAGCTTAATTAATTATTGCAAATAGCATACACAACCAAAAATAATTTAACCTCAACTCCCCTTCTTGAAAAATTATGCAAAAATTTTCAAATTTTTTTTTTTTTGAAATTTAAACTCAATCTAAACTCCCTCCCCCACACTTAAAACTTACATTGTCCCCAATGTAAGGTGAAATGCAAAGAAAATGACAAAGATAACTAAAATATGAATGCAAAAAAATAAAAATAAAAAGATAAAGGAACGAACTCCCCTTGGGTTGCCTCCCAAGCAGCGCCTTTGTTTATTGTCTTTGGCTCGACTCAATGTTTTCTTGTTTAGCCCGGGTCTATCATGGTTGGCTTCGATCTTCTTTGCGGTGCACCAAGTCCATTGGGAATGATAGCTGGTAGTGTTCCTCCACCTCCATGGAATGTATACTTGTAGTGACTGGGGTGAAACTTCAAATCTGGAATGAAAATCTGCAAAACAAAGGATAAAGGTTTCTCATTAGAAACTGGCAATACAAAACAAGAACTATTACCTGACTTTGGAAGATCATTTAATGCTGCCACAGTTCTTTGTAACTCGGTGTTTAAGGTCAACTCTTCTTTTTCCTTCCCAAGATGCTCATTAATGACAGATTCCCATTCATTTTTACCAGCAAATTTGAAAACATCCTGTGCTAATTGATCAATTACATCAATAAAATGACCATGATTATTAATACACGAATGTTTCATGGAATCATAGATATTAAGCTTAATGATCTTATCATCAAATTCCATGGTTAATGTACCATTATTAAAATCCATTTTAGTTTTGGATGTCCTTAAGAATGGTCTTCCTAACAAAATAGGGGTAGTATGATTACTATTGCCCATGTCAAGTACATAAAAATCAGCAGGAAAAAACAAATCATCAATTTTCACAAGAACATCTTCAACCACCCCCTTAGGATATGCATTAGATTTATCAGCTAGTTGAATTATCACACCAGTGTTATTTAAGGGTCCAAGTTTCAAGGAATTGTATACAGAATATGGCATGACATTAATAGATGCTCCTGAATCTAGGATGGCCTTTTCAAACTTAGTGTCGCCTATCATACAAGTGATAGTGAACATACCTGGATCCGTGCACTTTGCTGGAAGTTTCTCTTGAATAATTGCAGATACGTGTTCTCCAACTTTTACATTTTCAATTCCCTTCAGTTTCTGTTTCCTCTTACTTGTGCACAGTTGTTTTAAAAATTTAGCATAACGAGGCACTTGTTTAATAATATCTAAAAGTGGAATGTTTACCTCGCATTTACTAAAAATTTCATGCAACTCATCATGATCTCGTTCATATTTTCTACATCCTACTAGAGCTTGAGGAAAAGGAGGTACAGGTTTATAATTCGAAAGAGGTGGAAACTTACGCTCAGTTACCTCATTATCGTTGGGAGCACTCTTTTCTGCTGTGATATATTCCTCATTTTCTTCCTTCAATGATGTAGGGACTATCTTCACTGGAACTTCAACCTCCGTGCCACTCCTCGACGTGATTGCACTTACATTTTCCCTTGGATTTACTACCATTCGAGAGGGTAGTTTCCCCGCATTCTGTGACTCCAACCGATTGACCGCGTTAGCCATTTGACCAATCTGCTTCTCCAAACATTGAATGCTAGCCCTTCTCTCCTGTTGAAATTGTAAAGTGTTAGTGGCTAGAGATTTAACAATATCTTCTAAAGACATATCAGAGTTAGAAGTTTGGCCCTGTTGTTGTCTAGGAGGGTATGGCTGATTATATTGTTGGGAATTCTGCCAATTTTGATTCATAGGTTGATTCACTTGTCGATACTCATAACTAAGATTTGGATGATCCCTCCATCCTTGGTTGTATGTGTTTGAATAGGGATCATAATTCCTCTGTGGTTGTCCAGGAAAGCTACCGGTTACATTTACGTGTTCAATGGATTCTTCTTGAAGTGTTTGGCACATATCAGTTGGATGGCCTACCAATGAACAAATTCCACATGCATTCGCTGTTTGCACATTACCTGCAACCATTCGACAAATAAGAGTAGTTAGACTCGCAAGTTGTTGTTCAATGGATGAGACATTTACCTCATTAACATATTTCGATGGCATGTCGAGTCTAGTGCCGGATTGTTGAGAATTGGCGGCCATAGTTGCAATCAAGTTCCTTAAACTATCAAGGAAATTCAAAAAAATATGACAAACAAGTTAAAGAAAAAAAAACTAGAATAAGAAAACAAATAAAATTCTGTGCTAAAATTTCTAAAAACAATAGAATACCTAAAAATCTAGAAAATTATGATTTTTTTGACTTTTTTTTTTTTTTTTCAAAAATAAAATAAAATTACTAAAGAAGCACAAAAATAAATTAACACCACTCCCCGGCAACGGCGCCAAAATTTGGTGTGCTGTCGTAGGCACCCAAAAATAGTCCTTAAACCTCTAAAACTAATGTAGTAATGGAAGTAAGGGTCGATCCCACGAAAAGTGTGCAATTAACGATTTATGCTTCGTATAACGATTGGGGGGTTCTGTTTATAACGAAATCAATCTTATAACAAATTACAATGTAAATTAACGAGTTGTATTAAATCAATGAAACGAGTCTTGATCAAAGTCAACTTCCACCATTGGAGATTTATAACCATTCATCAATCCACAAAGAATAATCAATCCATATTCACAATATTCATCGTTGGAATAAATTCCTATTTCTCCTTAATTTTAGTTAATCAGAAACCAGCGTTCTAATTAACCCTAATTATCAAATAATCTCAGACCAGCGCTAAAGATTCAATTTAATAACAGCTTTGAACAATAGAGAAATCGATGAACTAGATAATACAAACACCGGTTGCATTCAATCTATTTAAACATTCTTCTTAAGATTCAATAACCTCTATCGCAGAAAATTATCAAATCCTAGTGCTTCACAAGTTAAATGATTCAAACAATTACGGATTTGAGATTTAACTTAGCTATAGATTGCAATATATGAAAAACTAATAGGCCTCTTAGCAATCAAACATGACAATCATAAAATTATGCATAGAAGAATATTCAATACTGAAAATATAAATTAAACAATGAAAATAGGTGGATCTCACAGTTATAATGTATTCCAAGGCTTCGGTATCCTTCAATCAAGCACCAAGAGTTAGTTACACATGATAGATCTAAGAAAAATAGATAGAAAATAGGTTGGAGGCGTTCTCTTCCGTTCTAGGGTTTTAAAAGATGTATTTATAGTTGTTTCTATAGGTGGTTGACTTAAATTTGGAAACCAGAAATTTTTCCCCGATTTGGCCTGGGCGGGCGCCCAGTAGAAAATGGGGCGGCCGCCCAGGCATAGCTTTTGGCTTCTGTTAATGAAGTACAGGGTCGGGCGGCCGCCCGACCAACGTAACTGAGCAGCCTTTAGTATTTTGATCATATCTTTCTCTCCCGATATCCGATTGAGGTGATTCAAGATGCGTTGGAAAGCTAACTCAAAGGGCTACAACTTTGCTTCAGATGACATCTTCCAATTTGATCGTTTACCATGTCAAAACTGGGTCTCAAGTGGAGTCTGAAAATCCAATGCATAACTTTTCGATTGGAAATTGATGTGTGATCCTACTTTGATGATATTTCATCCCTTTGACTTCTTTCTTCATTCATTTGACTTCTAACACTCTCAAATCTTCATTGTGAGGTTCAACATGGCTTTTGATTATTTGCACTTTAGTCCCCGAACTTTCGCTTTCTTTGAACTTTGGTCCATTTTCACCTATTTCTTCCAAATTACATCATGTCCATCGAATTGCCACCTAAACCAAAATATGAGAATATTAAGTACATTTAGGCATAAAATAGTCATATGAACGCATTAAATAAATATGCAAAATGTGTATTTTATATTCCTATCAGAATCTTCTTGTTGCTTTTCTTACAATGCCTTAACAATTTTTCTAATATTTGTTAGTTGTTTCAGTCTTAAAATCCGTTAGATCCATACTGATGTTTTATCAGTGCTTCGTCATGTGACCTGATGTTTTCGAAATGTGATGCAGGAGGCTAATCATCTGTTGGCATTTAAATTTCTATTCTCCATGGATATTTTAATTATGTTATTTGTACTTGAACTATTCAGTTTTCAATGTTAGTTTTTGCTACTAAATAACTGAGGATGCAATTTTATACTTCATCAGAGTGCTAAACAGGCGGACATATTTGGAGTAATCTCATCTCATGGATCAGAGAACCTAACAACAAATGCTTTTTCCCTTAAGGTACATTTCGTTTTCCTTATATACCTTGATGTGCTCGAAATATCTCTCTTATTACATGTCTATGTTAGTTGTGTAAAGAAGAAAACCAATTAATTTTTGTTTCTTCCGTGCTGCTTAGGAAAGATGAAGCTTTATTGGTTGATTAATGTTTCAATGTTGACGATTCCTTTATGAGACATTTCATATGCTGCTTTAACATGACTGAAGTCTTGTATGAAAACAAAACAAATTTGAAAATGTTGTATAATGTTAGAAGAAGATAAGTGTTTAAGTTGTTTATTTTCTCAAGTCAAATCTATTACCCTGCATATAGGAACTTATGGCATTCTTTATTGCTTTTTCTAGCTTCTTGCCTCATTGCCAACTGCTGTGCCTTTGAGCCTTCAATATGATTTGGCTGAACCAAATTCTGCTTGGAACTGGCTTGAACGTTGGTCAGGTTTTCACATTTGGCAACCAGCTGCTCGAGCAAAGAAAATTGTTGACGTGAAATCTCAACGAAAACAGACTGGTGCACTTGCAGTTGAGACCAAAGCTATAAAATCAAAAAGAACTGTCAGAAAGGTTTCAGCTTCAGCCAATGTGGACAATAGTGCTCTAGCATCCACTCATTTAGATAAGCCCAAACGCAACCCAAAGAAAGTCGTGACTCATCAAACAGAACCAGTACAGGAACAACCACAAAATGAACTTGAGAGGATCAAACACAATTTGAGAAAGGTTTCCGCATCCGTAGAACTGACTTCTGAAAAGTTAGAAATGGAAACTGAAAAGTCAAACCCAAGTCTGGAAAAAGTGTGTAATTCTGCAGCTACCGATATTTCTGAACAAGAGATTGTAAAATCTTCTGAAAACTCTGATTATTCTAGTGATGTAGTTGATGAACCGGCATTGTCTGAAGCTCCTTCGCCAGTTACAGAAAATGTGCCACAATCTGATCATCCTGCTGTCCAGCCACATTCCCCGGAAAATGGTGCTGAGATGGAGATGCATCCAAGTATCATTGATGAGTTGGGGTCTAACGAAAAACAAACTGGCAAGGAGAATCAAAAAATCAGGAGGAGGAGATCTCTTCCCCCACAGCACGAGTTTCCTGAGAATGTCTCGCAGAACACCCCAAGCGTGCCAAGTTATATGCAAGCAACTGAGTCTGCAAAAGCGAAACTTAGAGCACAAGGAGCTTCAAAGCTTAGTGAAGATGGGTCTGAAAGTGGTTCTGTCCGCCGTCATTCTCTACCAGCCTCAGCTAATGGAAAATTGAATTCATTGTCACCTCGGGTGCAGAGGCCAGTGCAAGCTGATGATAAGGGTGGAAGCAAAAATAACAAATCCTTGATGTCCTCTAAAGATGGTAAGTATAAGAATTATGTTACTTTGTTCAATTTAGTCAAGTACACATTTTCCAGTTTTCCATCATTTTTAGGTAATGGATCACGTTTTATCTGTCTACTTCATTAATTTTATCTCCTGTGGTATTAAAAATGTCTCGTTGCGTATCTATTTATTACTCGTAGTGGTGGAGGAATGCCAAGAGAATAAACTATTTGAAAAACATTTACTGTTTGAAACTGGACCGTTCTGATTTTCGTAGTTTTGGTTCCATGTGTCCCTGGTATGGTAGTTAATGAAATTTTCAGAACTGTCTTTTCTTCTTTGACATAGACTTGATTATTCACATCGATATTTTATTTGATTTTGGACAAAAGCTCTCTTTTTCATTCGATTTTGATATTAACTTGTACATTTACTGAATGAGTTTTTATTTGGAAACATGACATTTTAGACAAGGGGCTTCAGCCCGGATGAATGAGATCAGTACTGCAATCTGCACATCTGGGTAATCTTGGGATGCAATGTGTGACCGTGTAGCTGCAGTTTAATTTGGTTCTTGTGAAGAGTATGCCATCAAGGCTGAAAGTGAACTTGGAAAGATCATGGTTATTTCAAATTATTTACATCTTTTACATGTTTTCCTTGAGTGCTTTGGGATTGTATAGTTGTCAAAGATTAAGTGTGTATAGATTTATTTAATCTGTGTTTTGTAGTTCATATGTGATTTCCTGCTGCAAGCAGCTCATCCATGACGTACCGTGTGAATGTTTGAATGTGGTAACGCTTTTTCATCCTCCCTCCCTCCCTCAAGCGATCGTAAGACGTGATGTGAATCCCGGTTCCAGTGGAAATTAGAAGCAAACCCCTTTGTTCTATAAATTTCATACAGTTTATGAGATAGTTATGGATTATCTCTCCACAATCAGCCATCCGACTTCATTTTCGTCTGGTGTAATAATTTTGTTGTGCTTTCATTATTTTTTATGCTTTATGAAAGAATTGTACTGGTTAAGTATTTGGAAAAGAATTAAGTTATATGTATATTCTCTTTGACATTGTTGATCAAATTGATACCCTCAATTGATACTGCATGATAATTTGGATTTGCATGATCATTTTGTTTATGCTGCATTTTTTTTATCACTTCGTGTGAAATGGAAATAAAAATTCACGTCAGAATTGTCACAGTTGAGGTTAGTTTTCTCATAGTCTGAGTAGAATAAATGTTCATCCACCTTGTTAGCACCTACATGATCACCATCGCAGCATTCTCTTCACCATCACTATCAACACCACCACCACCCCATTTGCCTTCGCCATCAACATCTATAGCTACATGGTCACTGTTAAAATAAATTGGTGAACAATTATATTTCGTTAATCAAAAATTCTTGCATACAAAGATGGTAAAATTGCGACTTACACGAGCAAATATCGAATTAAATTTTCACTTACTCAAATCAAGATATGCGTCGACTTACTGATATGAAGAAACTAAAAAGAGATGAAATCAAACGGGGTATGCTAATTCAAATAATATGATCAAATTAATGTCTTCCAAAATACAATACTTTTTTCAAAATTAATATAGCACAATATTAACTTTGCTAAGTAAATCAATGCTTAACTATACTCTTCTAGAATGAAATATATCGAATACTAAATATCTAACACGAAACTCCAAAATAATATGGAAACTATTTTGACAGAATTTGAAAAATGAAAGAATTAGAAATCAATTATATAGAATTGATTTGGAGTTAAGAAAATGGGATTAGGAGAGTCATATTCACAAATTTTCACACGTCTCTTTGAATGGTCACATTTTTTAATACAAATTAATTTTAACAATTAGATCGCATCATTTCATATTTAATAGTGTGGAATGTATCATGCCAAAATATCATGATTTTTCATCGTACATCTATTTGAATAGTCACACACATCTCGAAATAACACAACTCTTTGATATAAACTCTTTACAATTAAAGAATCATGACTAGTTATTGTCACGCATTTTCCACAACGTGAATTTATGCCGCAAGTGTACGGTGTCAAGTTTTGTCATATAATGATTTGAGTTAAGAGTGTCGAACCCACATGGATTGTAATCCAATTTCTACCAAGTACTATAATTGTTTCAACTTTTATTTTATCTAGATGAACAAAATATCAATTCAAGGATTTTATCCTAAACTAATATGAATGTGTAATAATGCAAATAAAATGGAAACAATTTATAGGAGAATGTTAATGCAAGGAAGCTTAGGGATTGATTTTACCTTACTATCAATTACGACTCAATTATGCCTAACTATTCTAATCAATTTTCCACGTTTGAAAGCAAGAATCTTAACGTATTTCTCTCCCCTCTCTCGTGTGCCGATTAGAAATTAATCTTAGAATTCAATTCCAATATCTATATTCCGAATTAAAATCAAATATTTATCAAGTTCATGATTCTTTTATGGAGTAAGCTTCATAGATCCTATACTTTCTCTCGAAACCCATAAAATCTACGTTGTGTCAATCCTATGATCGTGCCTAAATTCCCCACTCTGGAGTACTGGAATTGACTAGCATATATTCATTCAATTAATGGTCAATTAATTGAAAGCATTAATTTCATGACACAATCAAACATATATGAAAAATCAAATAGAATAATTATGACAAAATCAAATCATAATATCAAGTTTGGTTACATCAAACCCTAAATATGAAAATTAGTTCATAACTCCTAAAGATAATATAATAAAATTTGAATTAAAGAACATGGAGAAGAAAAGAATAAGAAAAACTCTTTTTCCGCTTGAATCCTCTTCCAATTCCTTGTCATTTTTTAGCTCTAGATCAATTCTCCTTTGTGTCGTCTTCTAAGCCGTCCTTCTTCTTCCTTGCCGTCAAAACTCCCTTTTTAGGTCTTCAAAATGTGTATTTATAGTTCATTAAGGTTGCATGTCAAAATCCAGTCGAAATGGGCCGGGTCTCTAAAAAAAAAAAAACGTTTTTTTTTTTATTTTTCCCCTGCGCGCGGCGCTAGCTCCTCTGTTCTGTTTTCTATTCTGCACGTCTTTCAGTATTTTTATCATAACTTTTTCGTCTGATGTCTGATTGAGATGGTTCAAGATGCTTTGGAAAGATAACTCATCGGGATACAACTCTGATTCAGACATCATTCTCCAATTCGTTCATTTTCTATGTCAAACGTGAGTCTCAATATGAGACTAAAAATCTATAGCAAAACTTTTTCGGTTGGAATTTGATGTGTGATCATATTTTGACTAAATTTGATCCATTTGACATATTTTCTCATCCAATTGGCCCTTAACACTCTCAAATTTTCATCATGAGGGTCGACACAAATTTTAAGTATTTGCACTTTAGTCCCTGAACTTTGGATCTCTTACAATTTAGCACATTATCCAAATTTGTCAACTTTTGCTTATTTTCTTTAATCTCACCAATTTATATCACAACATCAAAACACACATAAAAATACTCTAAAACTTTCTCAATGGTAACAAAATAATGAATTAAGTGGCATAAATATCATGAGTGTGTAGCACTCATCAAATATCCACAAACTTAATATTTTGTTTGTCTTCGAGCAAACACCAAATTAAGGAAAATCACTAACAAACACAGCAACAAATAAATATGAACAAAATCATTTAAAATAAATTTTGCTAGATATCTGCCTTCATAGCTTAGGATTGAAAACATAGTATCAATTTCATGAATGACTTCAAAACTATAATGCATAAGCTAAATTCTCACATATTAAATGCAAAACGGGTGTGTGTGTGTGTGTGTGTGTGTGTGTGTGTGGAGAATCAAGTGCAACACTGTAAAATTATAAGTTGATCCAATTTCCGACCTTAAAAGTCAAATATTTCCTTACCTCGCTTGTGGGATTCACATACCCCCAAACTTATTTTCTTTTATCTTCCCAAGGGTGTATTCTAAGTTGAATTTTCAATACTAATTTCTTACACCACTCAAATTTGGTTAGGCTTTACTAATTGTAGTTCAACATATCAACAAATGATGATTCTCCTTATTTTTGACTGCTTCAACCAAAGAATCAACTAAGTTACTAACCTCTTGTCAAGGGTCTAATCCTAAAAAATAAGTGTTCGGGGCTTAATCATGATATGTGGTGCTTCTTCTATTTTATGCATCTGCTTTTTCAGCTATATATATATTTTTTATTCACCCTTTGTGCGGACATCTCTCCATTAAACTTTCTAAATGACCCCTGTAACGAGTTTTAGGCCAATGACTCCCAAGTGAGATGACTTTAGGGCATCAGGTTTTAACCCTTGCAGGCTTATTCACTCGAATCATAAAGGTTACGAATAGATGTTTCACAATGAGATTATTATAGTCTTTCACAATTTGTTTTATACGCAATGATTAGTGCAATGCCCCTTATTAAACACTTATTCTCTAACTTTAAGTTTTTACCTAATTTCATCTTATTGGTTTCAGATAGTCCACACAAATTTTAGCATACATGGAATCCACATCTACATCACTGTCTCCCTACAAAAGTTCGACCATCCAAACATACTAAATTTGGTTTAGGGATGTGAATCTTGTTTATTGGTTGTCTGGGTTTAGCATCTAAGTTCTCTATTTCAACCTATAAACGTGAATCAACCTACTCATGTACAATGTTACAATCAACTCATGTGCATAAATATTTTTCGTTTCACGTGAATAAGCAAAAATACTAACTCAAACACATAACTTATCCACAATTCATAAACCAACACATGTTCTCAATTACATAAACCAATGCCGGCAAGGCTATCTAACTCATACAAACATGCAAAAATGTGTAAATTTTTTTCATGCACACAAATCACACAAAACATAAAAAAATAAAAGCAAGGCAATTAGACACAATTTATAATACTCCCCCAAACTTAAATTAAATATTGTCCTCAATGTAAAATTAAAGAAAAAGGAGGAGACTTTCCTGAATTGTTTGTACTGCCAATGACATTGTGGTACTGATGATGCCGGTGTTGGTGAATATTTCTTCTATCTTTTTCCTCAAACTTGAGATGCATCCCGTTTTCTCCTTGTCAATGTTGGTTTGGATGTTTCGCGACGTCATGTTCCTGAAAAATCAAATTTTAGAGATTAATTGCATGGAACAAGTGTTACTTAGTTCAACATTTAAGAACCAACTTAATTATTCAATGACCTAAGGGGAATGCGATATGGCTAAAGAATTCTAACTAAACTATAAAATAAACCAAACTATCCTATAATTTAAAAACAAAATAAATGAAAAAGTAAAAAGGAAGAAAGTTTGGGTTGCCTCCCAAGAAGCGCTTCTTTAACGTCATTAGCTTGACTCAACCGCAGTGCCTATGTTGGATCTTCAGGTGGCACCTCTCTCTTATTTCTAAACTTCACCATTGGCTTTGTATTCTTCTTCACTGTAGCATGGTCAATAGAATGAAGCGGTGTTAACTCTGGTGTAGCCTTCAAAACCTCTTTTGATGTGGCAATATTTGGAGGTTTCAAAGGTTTTTCCACATAGCTCTTTATTTTGTCAGGTGGATCAGCTTCTTGAGCCAAAATGAAATCCACCACTTTCTTGGTTCCTAGGTATTTAGTAGTATATGTATCATCTACTGTGTAACTAGTTTCCATGTTCTGTACTAAAGGATCATGGAATGATTCCCCATTTCCTCTATGACCTACATCTGCTTCAGCTGACTAGATCGCATTGCAAGTGTTAACTTTTTCTAGAGGTTCTTTACTTGATGAATGTTGAAAGTTACTTGCTCTTTATTAACCCGTAGTGTCAACTTCCCTTCTTGTACATCAATCAATGCTCTGCCAATAGCCAAGAAAGGTCTACCAAGAATTAATGGTACTTTCTCATCCTCATCCATATCCAACACCACAAAGTCCACCAGAAAGATGAACTTATCGGCCTTCACCAATACATCTTCAATAATGCCCTTGGGGGTATGTAAATGATCGGTCTACCAATTGCAAGGTGAGGGTTGTGGGCTTCACATCTCCAAGACCTAGCTTTTTGAACACTGATAGAGGCATCAAGTTAATGCTAACTCCAAGATCACCCAATGCATTGTCAAATGTGATGCCACCAATATTGTAAGGAATGTTGGATCTTTCAATTTCTGAGGGAGTTTCTTCTAGATAAAGGCACTGCACTCTTCTGTCAGCTTTACTTTCTCAAAATCCTCCAACTTTCTCTATTTTGACACCACTTCCTTTAAGAACTTGGCATAGTTAGGCATTTGGGTCAAGGCATCTGCAAAAGGAATGTTGGTGTGGATTTTCTTGAAGATCTCTAGGAACTTTGCAAATTGATCATCAATCTTCTTCTTCATGAATCTCTGTGGGAATTAAATTGATTTGTAACGTCATATCTTCCTATTAGAGAGTTGGGATGAAGGCATCTAATTGAGTTATAAGAATAAATAATTGACACCTCAAAATGGTGCTACAACTACCGCGTTATTCTTTGGGCGTAATCAAAAGCTATTTCCCAATTTCGGCAATCCAATAATCAATCCCTCATTTAGCCCAATAAAAGCTCATACTCATATGATTTTGAACAAAAGAATTATAACGATCCCCCTTTTATTCAAAATCAATGTTAATCACATATTCAAGTATCAATCCTTTTCATTAAACTTTTAAGAGAGAAACTCTAACTCTCTATTGAGGCAGCACCACCTCGAAGTTCACATAGGTGAAGTTCTTCCAGTATCTTTGTTACCTTAAAGATACTTATACCTTGTATTGAACTTCATGAAGAGTTTTATAACTCATCCCTCCAATCATAACAAACAACACTATTCATCAAGTATAGGGTTTTAAATGAGTTAATAGTACTAAAACTTATCTACTTATCAAATGACTTGTTATTACCCTTTGAACCTATATATACTTATTTATTATATTTCGGTAGGGTTGCTATCATTGGTGGATTTTTAATCAAGGAGTATCAATCATATCCTTCTTGATGTTAATATTACTAACTCTCTTGTAAGAGGTTTAGTCAACGGATTAGATAAGTTCTCATTAGATTTAACATATATAAGAGAAGTTATTCCATACTTGATTAATTTTCTCACATACTCATGTTTAGACTTTTCATTATATACTTCGTATGTATGCTCGTGCTAGAGTTTTGTCTATCACACAAAATAAGAATTAAAGAAATATCATTTGCACCTAAATGAATTTCATAAAGAAGATCCTTTATCCACTCAACTTCTTTTCCTATTTCGGCCAATGCTACAAACTCCGACTCCATTGTCGAGTGTGTAATGCATGTTTGTTTCTCAAACTTGCAAGAAGCTACACCTCCTACAAGAGTAAACACCAACCTGTAGTAGACTTGTTTTCTCCAGCACTCAATATCCAACTAACGTGAGTATATACTTCTAGGATAGTCGAGAACTTTGTATATTTTAGTCAAAGTTTTTTAGTTTTCTTCAAGTAACCAAGAACCCTCACTATGGCCTTCCAATGGTTCGAACTTGGATTGCTAGTAAACCTACTTAGTTTATTCAAAGCAAATGCAATTTCTAGTCTTATACATTGTACCATGTACACAAGACTTCCAATTGCACTTGCATGTTCGATTTTAGCTATTGCTCTTCCATCGTTATTTATTAACTCAATACTTGGTTCAATGTGGTATTTGCCTCTTTATTTATCACATTCTCAATAAAATGTGATTGATTTAATGTATAACCCCCACTATCCTTTTTAACATTAATGTCAAGGATAGTATCCAGTTGTCCAACATCCTTCATTTTGAACGTAGAGGATAAAAACCTCTCCGTTTCTTCATTCCTTTCTATGTTATTGTTGATGATCAAAATATCATCCACATAAAGACGTACAAATATAACTATACTATCATTTTTTGGTAGAATAAACCCTTCAAATTATTCCATATAAACCTCCTTTTCGAGATCCTCATTTAGGAATGATGTCTTGGCATCCATTTGATGAACATGTAAATCATATACTGATGCTAATGCAAATAATATATTTATCAAGATTATCCTAGACACAAGAGAATATGCGTTAAAATAGTCAATTCCATTCTTTTGTCGATATCCTTTAACTGGTAATCTAGTTTTATATGTATTGAGTGTTTCTTCAAAATTATATTTCCTTATAAATAGCCATTTACAACCAATGAATTTAGATTATTTTGGTAAATCCAGTTTTTCAAGTGTTGTTTGATATAATAGAATCCATTTATCATTTATTGCATCTTTCCAAAATATGCAATCTCTAAAAGATATTGCTTCTTTATAAGTCTTAGGATCACTTTCAACTTAAAGAATAAAAAGAATTATTCTTACAATATCCTTCATATCTCTCCCCATTAAGTAGAGAGAAACAAGTTGGGAATCTATTTCATCTGATTCTAAATCTTTTCTTTTCTAACTCTTTTGCTTTGAATTTCACTTGGTAGTTCAACATCTCTTATAGATGTTTCCACTTGTGATTCTTTAGAAGCTGGAATGCTTACATGAGTTTCATTTTGAGAATTTCTTGTTGCTAATACATTTTCGAAGAACTCCACATCCCTTGATTTTATTATAACATTTGATTATAAGATTAATAACCGATAGGCCTTCCTATTTCAAGCATATCCTACAAAGACACATTTAATACTTCTAGGGCCTAATTTGGTGATCTTAGAATCTGTACGTCTTGCAATAAGCAAGATACTTAAACACTCTGAAATAATTTATGTTTGGTTTCCTACCTTTCCATAACTTATATGGAGAACCTTATTATTTTTCAAATGAATCCTATTTACTATATGACAGGAACTAAGTAAAGTTTCACCCCACAAATTAAATGGTAATTCAACATTTAATAACATGGCATTAATCATTTCTAAAAATGTCCTATTTTTTCTTTCTACTAGACAATTTTGTTGAGCTGTACGTGGTGCGGAACATTATGCCATTTTGTTCACAAAATGTTGAATTCAATTGAGAAGTACTCTCCACCTCTATCACTTCTTAGAGTTTTTATTTTCCTTTCTAATCGATTTTCAATTTCAGCTTTATATACTTTGAATGCATTAAAGCCGTCATCTTTATATTTCAATAAATACACATAAGTATACCTAAAACAATTATCATTGAATGTAATAAAATATCTGTTACCGACTATTATTAGCATGCCATTTAAATTACATATATCTGAATGTACAAGTTTTGATCTTCCTACACTATGAAATGACTTTTTAATCATCTTAGATTTAATGCAAGTTTCACATTTATTTAAGTTATCAACTTCACATGAAATCAAACCACATTTAACCATTCTTTTCATAGTACTAATACCTATATCTGCTAATCTACCATGCCATAAATTAAATGAATTGATCATATAAAAACAAAATAATTATTTTTATTGGAATCATCCTCAATAGTACATAGTTTGACCATTCATTCACTTGAATAGCCTTGACCAACAAACATAGCAAAGTCCATTGAACTTGGTTTTGAACTTCCCTTGATCCTTTTTAGGACTAAGAGACTTTTCTTTCTTTTTATATTTGTTGGAGTAATCCACATTGTCCATGACATTGGCTTTTGAAGAGCCAACATAAGAATTTTCGCTCTTATCTCGTGCCCTTAATTCTTCCTCTATGCGAATATGATTTTGTATTTGTTCCAAAGAAAAATCTTCCGAGTTGTGAAGAATCTTCTTTTGATATCATTTCCAAGTTCTCGAGAATTCAACAATTATTACTCCCACTTGAAAAGATTCGGGAAGTTCAATCTTCATCGCTTTCAATTTATTGACAATGATTTGTAATTCTTGAGGCAATAAAGGAATGTTATCAAGTATTTTGAAATCAAAGTATTTAAAAATTAAGAATTTCTTGGTACCTTCCTCCTCAACCTTATATTTTTTTTCAAATGCATCCCAGATTTACTTTGTCGAAATAGTGTTTGTATAAAGATCGTACAAGCAATCAAGAAGTGAATTGAGAATCTGACCGCGACAAATTAACTCATCCTTTTATCTTTTCTTTCTCTCGGCCCATATTTCTTCAGAATCTTCATCGATTGTTTCAGTAATTCAGCCAAAAGTCACCAATTTTAAATCCGGAAACAAGCCTGACGAATTGTTTCCAAAACCATGTGGCCGCATGGCAATAGGCCTTTTGGCCTCAAGTGGTTTGGTATGCCCCATGCGATCGCGAGCCTAAATGGCCTATGAGGTCTTATGGTTTGAAAACCATTTCCCAATTTTGGCAATCCTATAACCAAGGGAAGAATACATAAATCCTGCTTTTACTTATACACATTTCAAAATTAAGGTTAGATGTTTTAAATTTCAAAAATCAGGTTTTTATTTAAATTTATTTATGAATTACTTAATTAATTAAATATTTTATTAATAAATATATAGCGGTCACATATATATACAATTTGGTCACAATTCAAAAATTTTTAGGTCACAATTCAAAATTTTCATAAATCACAATTTGTTTATTGGTCACAAATTAGAAATTTGAAAGTCACAATTTGTTCATCGGTCACAGATCCCAAAATTTATGAGTCACAATACTTATTTAGGTCACAAATTATCAATTTATTGGTCACAATTAATAATTTTTAGGTCACAAAGTAATTTTTTAGGTCACAATTGATAATTTTTTGTGAGTCACAGAGTCTTTCTTAATCACAATTTCTTATTATTGGTCACACACCAACAAATTTATTGGTCACAATTTGTGACCACCACCAACACAAACCCACCGTCGTCAACACCAACACCACCACATCCAGCAACAAAATCCCCGTTCCAAACATCACTGTCGACGTTTTCACCACCACCACCACTACACCAAACTGTCCCACCAAACTGATCCACCGCAACCAATCGACGAACTGCAGCGAACGGTGGCGTTCAGACACACCGTTAACCGCAACCGCACTCTGCACCTTCACCAAAACACACATCGCACCTCCACCACCACAGCGCCCACCACACCCAACCACACCGTTCGGCAGAACCACCACACATCTGCAACAGTTTGGCAGAAACCACCACAGATCCGCAACCGTCGACAAATATCAGAAATACAACCACCACACCCTCGCGCACACAACCAACAAACACCGTTCGACAAAAACAACCACCGATCTGCAACCATCAGCAAAAATCAAACATAAAACCATCACACCCACGCACGCGAACACACCCAGCAACACCAAACCACCACCGATCTGCAAAAATGGGCAAAAATCAAACATACAACCACCACACTCACGCAAGCGACAAACCCAGCAACACCAAACCAGCGCAGCACTCGAATCCACAACCCACAGCCCAATCTCCACTCTCTTTTATTGCGAGGAGAAGCAGCAGCCGAATCCACAGCTGTCGATTGCGAGGAGAACCCACAGCCGAATCCACAACCTACAGCCCAATCTCCACTCTCTTTTTGTAGCCGATCGATTGCGAGGAGGCGTTGGGAGGAGGCCGTGGCGTTGGAGGAGGCGGTGGCGTTGGGCGAGGCGGGAGAAGAGAGTGGAGAAAGACTGGTTGGAATGATTTTAGGGTTTGGTTGGATTAAAATGATTTTATTGTATATAGATATAAAATAAAAAATAAAAAATGTTTTTAAAAATATTAATTAAAACCTGATTTTTGAAATGTTAAACTTTAAACCTTATTTGTGAAATTGAAAATCTAAAAGTAGGTGTATGTGTAATTTCCTATATAATCAATCCCTCATTTGGCCCAATAATGGCCCACTCTCATATGATTTTGAACAAAAGAATTATAACAGTAATCTCTAGGCGTAAAGGTCTAAAAAAGATTTCATAAAATTACTAGAGTCCACATCCATAATATACTTTACCTTTTTTATTAAGGTGTTAAATTTTGTACATTCTCTAAGAAAATCCACAAACATAAAGGCTCTTTAGCCTAAGTAATCTGGAAGCCTCGTGTGCATTGAGAAAAAAAATTAAAACTTCAACTATCAGAACCTTAAAATTCAAATCAGTGGGTGTAACAATGTAAGACAATACGAAATTTTTACGTTCAAGAAGTAAAACTTATACTATTGGAGCTGAGATCATTCATTTGAGATCTTCGTATCCATATTCCTTCTAAATAGTGTGAACAACAGCGATTATAGGAATAAGACCAAAAAGCCTTAAAATGCAGTGATTTCTGGCGACGAAAATGGTGAAAATGCTTCCATCTACTAGGGTTTTAGTAAGAAAGGGAAGAACTGAGAATAGGAGTTTCTGTGTGTCTTTATTGACACACAAAAGGTTGCTTGTTTTGAAAAGCAAGAATGAGCATTTTGACATTTTTTTTCCCTTACTTAAATCACGACTCGCAATACACTTGCATAAGTTAACGGTAGGAACCGATGGGAGTGAGCCAATAATGATATATTATGTTATTTAATGAAATTTTGAATTTAAAAATCTGATGAAAAGAAGGCTAATAGTAAAATCGTAGCAAGGATCAAAGGTGGAGACTAAATGTATAATTTAACCTAAAAAGTAATTGTAAATGATGTAGCCCTCACTTTGCCCTCATTATTTCTCATTAAATTATAATTTATTTTTTATTTCTTCTTATCAATCACGCATTCTCCAATAAAATAATATTATACATAAACTCGAAAAAAAAATTTCTTTCTTTTTTAACTACACATTTTCTAAAAAATTACTCTCTCTCTTATTATAATTTGGAATAATGAGAGTCAAAGAGGCACCTAGTTCCATCATATCTTTGAATGAGAAGAATTAGATTAAACAACTACTGATTCGAGGCCTTGTTTGATTTTCATTATTTTAAAATATTTTTTTCTTTTTTTCTTTTCAACCACACATTTTTCAATAAAATAATATTACGTATAAATCCAAAAATTTTCTTATTTTTTTAACCACACTTTTTTTATCAATCTATTATTTCAAAATGCATTCTTACAGTAAAATGGGGCTCAAACAGGCTCTAAGTGTGGTAGGAATGCGCGATCGTCGACCACTCTTTACCTCTATTAATATATATATCATCATCTGATTTTTTCAATATGTTTAAGAACGCAACATTGACACGACATTTACTAGTAATGACATCTTTTGTACAGGAACAATTTGCATAATAATCTTGTTTCTAATATAATTAACAAAAAAACATCAAAATTAAAACCAATATATGAACTGAAATCAAACTTTGGAACCTGTAGATTTCATTTTTCCCAACATGCATAAACCACTAATTAATTACAATACAAATTTATAGCAAATATCTAATGGCCATTGCCTAGAAGAAGATCTACCAAGCTAGTAAAATATTTTCGATAAAACGGACCCACCATATAATATGTTCAATAAGTTGAACACATTATCCATCCATTCTCGACTTGGACGGTGAGGGCCAGGAAAGGACAATCACTTCAACAATATTACACCATTAAACTCCGAATTATCGCAGCCTCAGGACTGTCAGCATCTACTGTAGACAGTAACTGGGATAGCCTTTCACTGAGATCATCCACTTCCCTGTGCAGGCTTCTAATATAGTTGCAAGTCTCGTGAAGCACCTTATTTGCAGATGCCTATTCAACAACATTAACTTGTTAGCAAAAAAAAAAAGAAGCACATTTTTATGCATGGATTGAACAACATTAACTTCTTAGTAAAATTACAAATACTTACACATACCTTGCTGGATCGGGTGTTGCGAATCTCGGGAAGATATTGTTGTAACCTGGAAATAAGTTCAATAATCTGATCATCTGTTATCCTGGAAATCCCACGCGCCGTTGACTGCCTTGACCTTCCGCTAGACATCTCTCTCTCTCTCTCTCTTATATATATATATATATATATAATTGAGTCTAGCAGAAATAGATGCTTAATTTAATGCAAAATGGAAGAAGACGACTTTAAGAAAAGTTTCGGTTTAGCATAAGATGAAATGTATATATACACTCATAATTTATACACATATATATAGATATAGATATACATGTGTATGTTGTAGAAAGAGACCGCCGCCGGGGGGGGGGGGGGGGGGTTCGGGGGGTGGAGGAGAGTTTAAGGAAAAGAAGAGAAATAAGTTTGTGAAAGGGGGCTTGATCTGAAGCTAGCTAAAAATGTAATATGTTGGTCTTTGTACCAACAAAGTGGACCTTCATGTATATGTCCCAATATACAAAACCGCGTGACAATAGGACATTTGCCACCCCTCGTCAACCATTTGTCTACGCAATTATTTGCAAGTTACTTATTTTGTTATACATAAAGTTAGATTGAATATCGATGGACCTTCTTTTTTTCAGATTGCTTCCATAATGAGAATTTAATTGTACAATTATAATAATGAATGAAATAAAGGTAAAATCGTATTTGTAACAAATTGTAACTTCTTATTTCAAGTAAAGGATCATCATTAAGGACAAATGTTACTGTTTAGTCTAAGGTCGAGGAACGGTTTATCGGGAAAAAATGGGGGCAAGATTGCAAATAAGGTCAAAGTTGGGGATGATAACTTTAATTTACTCGAAAAATTGTGTTCCAAATGGAATCTAAAAAGTGAGATTTCGAATAAGTGATTGCGTAGTGTTCGTGAAAAACCCGCAAGTCGGGATCGTTTACAAGTCATAGGTTTAGTGAGTTGAAAGTATCATCCCACGATGAATAATTTTCAATTCAAGTGTACTGACTTTGTATAGAATTTCGAATTATGTAAACAAGAGAGATTTTGACTTTATTTTATGCTAGGTTATTTAAGAAAGTAGTAAAAAATGTTTTTGTATCAAATTATGAATGATTTTAATGAATTTTGAATTCGCTTATTGCTATTTATTTCAATTATTGATTTGTGATCTAGTTTCGTTCATGCGCATTAATAAGCTATAATATATAATTTTCTTTTTCAAGATAAATTAAATTTATCCTAAGCACGACCTGAATCTATTCATAATTCGAATTTGAATTATTATGATGCTTTAAATTGTAGATTATCTATATGATTGTACATCTCATAAATATTATTCCTAACATATATTGCACACATATATTAATTTTGTTGCGTTCTAAACTTATTGTGAGTCTTCCAAAACTACAACAAGAAAGTAATTATCTAATTGGTGGCTAATCAATTAAATAATACAATTAGTATGCAAAATTAATCAAGAAATGTAAGAAATAAATTAAATTACTAGTCTTGAATTTAAAACAAATAAACAATATGGTTCATCTTCATCCAATATAAACGAATCTAGCCTAACATGATTTTATATAAATTATAAGAAAAATTATGAAAAAATATCACTCGATTCATAAAAGAATATAAGAAATCTTGCTCTGCAATTCCAATGTTAAATTTCTCAAAATTTCGATGTAATTAAATTCAATTCTTGCTAGGGTTTGATCTCCAATCTCAAAAGTGATGAACTGGCCTCTTGTTTTTGATGGGTTTTATGATATTATCGTGTATTTAGAGGCCAAGAGAGAGTCCATCCCACGTTTTGATGTTGTATTTGTATTTATAGGAGTTGAAAATTCGGGTCAAAATCGTGTATAATTTTCAATCCAAGAAGTGTTTCATGTCAAACAAGTAATTGCAGCAAGGCCCTTGAATTTGCGCCGTGCGGCCAACCTTAGTCGTGGTCACGCTAGCCAACTAATTTTCTCTCCAGACATTTTTGCTTGAGCAGGCGCGGCCGCATAGGCTTTCCTCGCGCACATCGGTTCGTGTTTTTATGGGTAGCAGCTTTCAATATTTTAGTCACAACGTTCTCTCTCGATATCCAATTGAATTGATTCAAAGTGATTTGAAAAGCTATCTCAAAGAGAGATAATATTTTTAGAAATATAATTTTTCCAATTCAAACTTTTGATATACCAAAAATGGGTCTCAATATGAAGTTGAAAATCTAGAACATAATTTTTCGGCTGAAAATTGATTTGTGATAATTATTTGACTATATTTCGCTCCTTTGACTTCCTATTGCATCTAGATGATCCTATGTGATCTTAAATAATCGTTTTATGATCCGAATCAACTATTGGTTGTTTGTACTTTGATCCTCGAACTTTGAATTTCTTTTGTTTTTCCTCGTTTTTCGTTCATTTCTTCAAATTCCATCAATTTGCATTGAGTTTAACTTATCAAACAAAATTAACACATAATTAAGTCATAATTTATCAAAATTAGTAACAATTTGTCTCATTTAATGGGCTCTATAAGTGTGTAAAATACACTCATCATGTAGTTTTCTTCTATCCGGAAAAATGAGTCATTAGAATAAAAGTCATCATTCATATTGATAGATTTGGGATTGCTAAATCTTTGACAATTTCTCTATTTTAATCATTTTCTTTTTGTTGCTGGATAACGCGCTTATATAAATCACGAGTATAATTTGTGATAAAATGAAAAATGATTGACTCAATAATATTCAAAAATGTCAAATCTTTGAGGATACGCGTTTCTTAATAAAATAACTATTAGAGATTTAAAGGTTCCTCCTATCCCACCCAACTCTAGTCTCACAATTATTGGCTTTCCTCCTTGTTAGAGACATGAGCACGAGAGGATTGCAAATTGCTAGTTTTAATTGTCAAAATCATGTCATATGGCGTTCAACTTCATAGACGACATGGCACGTGGCCTAGTATATTATGTAGGAAACATAATTCTAAATCAGGCAAAGAAATTAAATAATCTTGTTTTTGTCTACCCATAGTCACATGTCATGAATATCTTATAATTAATGCTGGTGATTGTGTTTGAATGATTATTCACAATGCACTATATTGGAGTGATTAGCTATCATGAATTGCAATTTAGTCATTAAACTTCCACTACTGATTCTTATGACGAAACTATCCAAAACTCTTGCCACGTAATCCTCAATGCCGATATTTTTTTATTTTGCAATACTTAAATTACAATTTAATATGATGAAATCTATTTTTTATTCATAAATTCATAGAACCTATAATTTACTATAATTTATTATTCACATAAGCACTTAAAAATACTAGTTAACACAAAATTTAAAGTTGTTAAGAGTTTTGTCTCGATGATTTTGCCTTCATGAAGTTGGTCATCTTGCGTCCACGAACGAAGGTTTAAAACAATTTACAAATATTTTAAGAGTTTCCATAATCAAGAAGTCATTGTTCAATTATGATGAGAGTTTGATTACCAACTCGCTAGGTTGGTAATAGGTTTGGACTCCATACTACTATTTATTTAATGTATTTTGGGAAATTTACAAAATACACTTGTACATATGGTAATTACATGTTGGATACAGAGAAGTAGCTGGAAGCTGAAGATGAAACTGATAATTAGTTAGGTAGTTATGGTAGTTAGTCCACATGTCATTTTTGTATTAGTCTTTGTAATCAATTTGTTGTTGGGAATTTACTTATCATGCACAGCGGAAATTAAACAATTTTCAATTCCCAAACGAGGATCTGCAATGTGTTTAGATAGAAACTGTGATGAGAATGATACCTTTGATGAATTCCACAAACTCTTTTGCTTTTCCTTGAACTTCAATGATCACGATCTGCAATCCAAACTGTCCAATTGTCCAGCCTCCAATGGTGATCCACACAGAGAATAAGAATGACGGCTAGGGTTTTCTTTTCTCGTGCTAGCAAGAATAATGAATTTCTCTACAGTTTTTCAAAACCCTAACAGCTTATTAATATAAGTCCAGATGGGCTCGGCCCATCTATTAAACTTAACCCGGTCCAAGATTTAATTAATCAAATTAATTAAATCTGGTCCATGAATTAATTAATCCAATTAATTAATTCGGGCCTATTAATAAACAACCCAATTAATTAATTATCCAACACTTGTCAATTAATTAATTGGTAACTCTCATTCTTCTGATTCTCTTTTGTGTGTGACCCATTAGGTTCCCGATCACGATGCCGAACGACGTGAATTATTATTTTGATCTAATCAAAATCAATAAATTAAAACGCCCCTTTTAATTTATCACTAATTCATTTTCGTTGTCCCAGATTGACATCTAGCAATGTATCGGGCAATACATGTGACGGGAAATATCACGTAGCATGACAAAACCAAACTTGTTCGTTTACCGTGAAACTATAATCCTTTCGTCAATATGATCCGATCAATTATGAGATATGGATATGTGTCAATCTCAATTATCGATCATATCTTTTATCCTCCTGTTAAGTCAATGTACGTCGAAAACTCTTTTTCCGACTTATGAGTTCACCTTGGCCAAGGATTTCATTATCAACTTAACTGGATAAAATGTAGATCATAATCTCTTACTATCTAAGAGTGACGAATCCTCTATTGATCATTCACAACCTTCATATGATTCTTGACATACCCGAACGATCTTTGTATTAGCGACCCTTGACAGAGCAACATCCAACATCACCAAAGTATGACTGCCCTCATATAAGGTACTATGATGACCTCAAGTCAAAGGACCAATCCCACTACCGAACGTTAGAGATTAACCACTAACACTTAGATAGTTATCCATGTGGAATCTCTCGTGGGTCTCCAATGTTTTGTTCTATAACAAAACATCCACGTGTTCATTCAAGTGTCACCACACTTTAGCTTGTGAGATCGGCTACTTACTTTACAAGTAAGAATGCCACACGCGATAGTCTATCCGTAATAACGATATCCGTATCTCGTTATTACCTCGACCATAGGACGATTTAAGATTCAGTCATATGTAATTTGTATCTCACAATCACAACTCCTTGTGATTAACAAATCACCAAGACTTGAATCTACGGATTCTATTATTTAACTTATTAGAATATTAATTCAATTAAATAATAGATATTGCCATACATATGCATTGATTATATATATTCAAAGTGTTTATGTCCAAAGTTGATTGGACCTAGGGCATAACACTTACAAACTCCCACTTGCACTAGATCCAATCACTTATCTATCTTATACCATAAGAGTCTACATGACGATCATGTTTATACTGCGACAACTCTTTGTCAGTGGATCTGCAATTTAATAACTTGTGGGAATTCGTTCTTTATTTACGTCATTTCTTTGTATTATCTTTTCAATGAGAAACACTGCCTTAACATATGTTTGGATCATTGATGAGACCTTAGTTCCTTTGCTTGCACGATGGCTCCATTGTTATCACAATGCATAAGCGTGTGAACAACAATGTTAGGAACTACTCTAAGTTCAGTAATGAACTCTCTGATCCAGACCACAACTTTTGTTGCTTTGTAAAGCAATGATGTATAAGGCTTCCATTATTGAATCAACGGTTATTTGGAACATTTCCAACACACCGCTTAAGAGTAAACCAATATCCTTTTTGAGATGTGCTATTATTCTAGTCTGACTAGAAGTTAGCATCATTCTATCCATGAACTCTCAGTTCATTTTCTCCATATAAAATCTTCTCGAGATTTTATCTGTATAGATTGGGATGAGTTAAGTAACCTTCTAGATCTATCTCTATAGATCAACTTGCTTCTCTCACATCCATCACGGAGAAATTATTTGACAACCATAATTTCAACAATTGAAATATAGAGACGTCGTTTCCTGTAATATGTCTCATACATATAATATCAGGAATGCGACAATGCTCCTACTATCTTCTTGTAAACGCACATTTCATCTTCATTTTTGATAAAATCAAACATTTTGACTTTTGTATCAAATCGAAGATTCTAGCTCCAAGAGGCTTGTTTCAATCCATATTGACATTTTCTTGTAAACTCATTTACAACCTATGGGTTCTAATCCATTAGGCAAGTCGACCAAGGTCAAACCTCGGTTACATACAACAAGTCCATCTCTTTAAGTCAACACTTGACTTTATTTCTACGTAATTAGTAGGTTCATTATCCTTGATTAGCAATCATGGATTCGTACCTTCTAGGAGGTCAAATGATCCTACAAGATTTACACTGAGCTAACGTGTCCTCAGAAGTCTTCACTTCCTGATCAAGAGTATATCCCTCAGCTGGTGTGGGATAAGACTCAGGTTCATATATTCGGCCAATTATATCCGTGGACTCTTGAACTCTTTCAAGATTTATTCTACTCCCACTGTCTCTCTTAGAGTAAACACTTTCTCTAAGAGTATGACATGTTTTGAGATGAACATCTTCTTCTCAACGAGATTATAGAATTGATATCCAATTATCTCTTGGATATCCACAAATATATAATTATCGGACTTAGTCTCAGACTTATCCGATTCAGTGCGCTTCATATAAGCGTCACAGTCCAAACTTTCATATGAGATAAGTTGGGCATTTCCATAACTCGTATGAAGTTTTGTCAACCGATTTAGATGAGACACGATTTAGTACGCAACACGTATCAATCAGTGCATGACTTCAAAACGACTTTTGAATGTTTGCATGGCTGGTTCTCTATTGCACTATATCTAATAGTGCATGATTCCTCATTTCAGATGCATCATTATGTTGCAATGTATGTGGAGGAATCCACTGCATGAGAATCTAATTCTCTTTTAGATAATCTAAAATTCTCTATTTTAGATATTCTTTACCTCGAACAAGTCTTAGTATAAGAATATGTTTACCTATTTGTTTATCTATTCCTAGCTTGAATCCCCTGAACATTTCAAGAGATTCATGCTTGAATTTCATCAAATATATATGATCATTTCTGAAATGATCACTAGTAAATGTGATGAGATAAGATAAACTTCACCTGACATTAATTGATATGGATCTACATACATCACTATGTATTAGACCTAATAATTGTGCAGATCAATTTCCTTTTCAAGTAAAAGGAGATTCGGTCACTGTGTCTTACAGACATGATTCGCATTTGTCAAATGATTCAAAATTATTTGACCCAAATATACATCTCCATGTAAGTTTGGAATTGCATTCTCATTTATGTGACCAAATCTGCAATGTCAGATATAGGTGTTATTTAGATTATCATTTTTATGTCTTTCAATTTCTATACTCATTATAGAACACTCAACATTTAGAATATAAATGTCATTTTGTAATTTACCATAACCATTAAGATCTTATCAAGATAAAAAGGAACAACAATTGTCCTTAACATTAGAATAATTCATGTCAAAACATGAAATTTATTTAATGCTCTTGGTAATGGTGGGAACAAAATTAACATTTCTCTAATTCTAGTATCGAGCCTAAAGGCAATTGCGAGAAATATGCTTCTACGGTAATGCAGCAACTTTTGCTCATTTTCAACGTGTAGGTCAACTTCTCCTTTCTCGACGATCTACTTTTATTTAGTTTCTGCATATTTATACAAATATGAGATCTATATCTAGTATCTAATACCCATGAAACTAATGAAGTAGATTTAAGCCTTGCAATTACATTTCTAATGACCCATCATTCCAAAATGATAATAAGGATCATCAGATTTGGTATTGTCCTTATTCGCTTTAACTGTCTTAGTCATCTTGGTTACTTTCCCAAAGCATCCTTTAGACTTCCATATAAGAATTTATGACTAAGATTTGTCCACTACAAACACAGATGTTGGACTTAACAGTTTCAAGCATGTTCAGCATCTCAATGAGCGTGCTTCGAGTTTATTCATGTTAAATTCATAATTAGTTATGAATAACTCTCTGACAGAGATTGCAGAACCAAGTCTATACTTAGTTCATTGTTCACGACTGAACGCAATCAAGACAACTTTTCAAAGTAGTCTGCATCTTCAGCACACAAGCACCGATTGAAGATTCTTCTGTCATTAAGCACTAGTATAGTTGCTGGGAAATATCATATATTTCCTCGTATGATTGATCATCATTCAACATATTGAGATGAAAAATCATGTGTTAGCATCTATACTCTTATGTTGCTTTGTAACTCAGGTGACATAGTTACAAACATCACATATGTTGTAGTACTATTGTCATCACTGTGTTTATTATAGCAGCCACCTCTTCTTTTATCGAGTCATCAACATGTGTCTCTAGAAAGGACTACTCAAGGACACAACCAATTTTTTTTTTTCATGCCTGAGAACAATTCTCAGATTGCGGCGTCAATCAAGAAAATTTGCTTTGATTGTTGGCATACAATATGCCTCTTACATATGGTTACTCATGATTCAATAAATGTAAACGACGAAAAGTAAAAGAAATAATATATATAATGCATGAATTAATTTAACATGGCCTTTTATTAAATTAATTTCGCTCCCACTGTTTAACTCAAATTTATGACCCTCTCACATAAATTTATGGAATCCGTACTTGATTCCCAGTGGGTTGGGATCCCATTTGTTATATTAAAACCTTGAGTGTACTCAACAAGCCCTAATAAAACATTTGGGTAGATACTATTATCAATTGTATCTCCATACAACTCCCAGATCATTAAGCCGACAACTCCTTGTCTTCACACATCTTATGTGTTAGCTTAACATGCCTCTAAAATTTATCTCCTTGAGTGTACTCAACAAGAGATAAATATTAGTTAAGTCAAACCCATCATTCAGAAATATCTAATATTTCATAGTGTCAAACATATCCATAATGGACCAGCCTTGAGTGTACTCAACAAGCTAAGATCGATTTAGGACTCTCGTTTTTCACTATAATGATGGAAGGCAAATATAAATATGACTTAATATTTTAACATGCCTCTAAAATTTATCTTCTTGAGTGTACTCAACAAAAGATAAATATTAGTTAAGTCAAACCCATCATTCAGAAATATCTAATATTTCATAGTGTCAAACATATCCCTAATCGACCAGCCTTGAGTGTACTCAACAAGCTTAGATCGATTGAGGACTCTCGTTTTTCACTATAATGATGGAAGGCAAATATCAAATTGACTTAATATTTTAACGAGGGGTTTTGCATGCAAAAGGTCTCATCGTAATAATTATATATATTTTATTATACATCTAACATGCAAATAAACATACATATAATAGTGTGGACGATTATGGACTTATACTATCTAGTCTTCCCGAGCCATAAGGAAGACTAGTCGGTCAATTCCTAGGGGGTATAGCATTGATTCATACAATGTTCAATCTCTATGGTCTCCTCCTCTTCTTGTATCTCCAATTAGTCCACCGCAACTTGTATCCTATACTAGTTGGCACGCGAGCCTAAATAATATTGGACACGCGAGGCCCATAATAATAATAACGGACTCGCAGGTCCAAAATAAATAAGAGCTCGCAGCTCATAAAACAACAAGAATAAAACTAACCATTCAACACATCCACATGGTCGAGTCCATAATCATCCACTAATAAAACATTCATCATATAAATGCATTCCTATAATATCTAATATTATATGCAAACATGTTTCAAGTTTCTAGCAATTAAAATCGTCTAAACTAATTTAGACAAATGGATCGGAACAATTAAATAATTAATTAATCAAATTAATTAATTAATTTAATTAGCGAACTTATTTAATTAAAATCAAATTTCAATTAAATATCAAATTAGAGTCCAACTCTAATTCTACAAATATAAGCGGGACTATTTAATCAAAATCAAATTTTAATTAAATACCAAATTAGAGTCCAACTCTAATTCCAATAAAATTTTAGGGCAAAACAATTTAATTAAAATCAAATTTTAATTAAACGTTAAATTAAAGTTCAACTCTAATTATAATCAAATTAATATGGTTGAATTTAATTAAAATCAAATTTTAATTAAATACAATATAAGAGTCAAACTCTAATTCCAAGATATTTAAGTGAACATATTTAATTAAAATCAAATCTTAATTAAATACTAAATTAGAGTCTAACTCTAATTTTAAGAAGCATTAGGCGAGACAATTTTAATTAAAATCAAATTTCAATTAAATGTCAAATTAGAGTCCAACTCTAATTTCAACAATATACTAGGGTGGATAATTTAATTAAAATCAAATTTTAATTAAATATTAAATTAAAGTCCAACTCTAATTTAATATGAATTAACATTTTAATTTAGGATAAAACTCCTAAATAAAATAAAATTCAATTTAGGGTCAAAGTTTAATATTTAAGTTAAAATCCAATTTTAACGAAAATATAAAAGGTCGTCAATTTTAAATAAAATTTTAAACGGGTCAAATTTGAAATTTTAAAATCAAACTATTTGAAAATTAAATTTAAAACCATTTTAATATTCAAATTCAAAACTATTTTTGAAAATAGCAAATTGACCCAAGTTTAAAAAATTAAATACAAGCCCTTCAATTAACTTAATTTCAGGACAAGTCCTTTATTTAAAATTTTGCAAATTTAGCCCTTTTTCAATAATTACAGGCGGGGGCTTACAATTTCCGAAATTGCATTGGAAGCCCCCGCCTCCATTTACCCAAAAATCGGCTGAAGCCCACGCCGGCGAAACGCCGACGCCCCTGCCCCTGTCCGACGCCACCCATATCTCCTCACCGTGGCAGGGGCTCACCGGCGACCAGCCCCTGCCCCCCTGTTGCAGCAGCGTGTCGCTGCTGCAACGAGCAGCGAGCGGCGACTCGCAGCGAGCGCGACAGTCGCCGCTCGCTGCTGCAGCGAGCCGAGAGCCGACTCTCGGCCGCACGTTGCGCAGCCGACGATCGTTCTTCTGCAAGGTCGTCGTCGCTGCACGTTGCGACGACGGCGGTCCGTCTCTCGCAGCCCGCGCCGGTGGCTGCCAACTCCGGTGGCCGCCGGTTTTTCAGATCCATAATTTTTTTTTTTTTAAATCAAAATTAATTTTCGTTTCCAAATCAAATTTAGAATCAGAAATCAATTTTCTTTAAAAGCTAGAAACAAGAAAAATAGTAACAATCAACTTTTGATTGTTATATGATGCAAAACAATTTCTAACAAACACAAAGTAGGCTCTGATACCACTGTTGGGAATTTACTTATCATGCACAGCGGAAATTAAACAATTTTCAATTCCCAAACGAGGATCTGCAATGTGTTTAGATAGAAACTGTGATGAGAATGATACCTTTGATGAATTCCACAAACTCTTTTGCTTTTCCTTGAACTTCAATGATCACGATCTGCAATCCAAGCTGTCCAATTGTCCAGCCTCCAATGGTGATCCACACAGAGAATAAGAATGACGGCTAGGGTTTTCTTTTCTCGTGCTAGCAAGAATAATGAATTTCTCTACAGTTTTTCAAAACCCTAACAGCTTATTAATATAAGTCCAGATGGGCTCGGCCCATCTATTAAACTTAACCCGGTCCAAGATTTAATTAATCAAATTAATTAAATCTGGTCCATGAATTAATTAATCCAATTAATTAATTCGGGCCTATTAATAAACAACCCAATTAATTAATTATCCAACACTTGTCAATTAATTAATTGGTAACTCTCATTCTTCTGATTCTCTTTTGTGTGTGACCCATTAGGTTCCCGATCACGATGCCGAACGACGTGAATTATTATTTTGATCTAATCAAAATCAATAAATTAAAACGCCCCTTTTAATTTATCACTAATTCATTTTCGTTGTCCCAGATTGACATCTAGCAATGTATCGTGGCAATACATGTGACGGGAAATATCACGTAGCATGACAAAACCAAACTTGTTCGTTTACCGTGAAACTATAATCCTTTCGTCAATATGATCCGATCAATTATGAGATATGGATATGTGTCAATCTCAATTATCGATCATATCTTTTATCCTACTGTTAAGTCAATGTACGTCGAAAACTCTTTTTCCGACTTATGAGTTCACCTTGGCCAAGGATTTCATTATCAACTTAACTGGATAAAATGTAGATCATAATCTCTTACTATCTAAGAGTGACGAATCCTCTATTGATCATTCACAACCTTCATATGATTCTTGACATACCCGAACGATCTTTGTATTAGCGACCCTTGACAGAGCAACATCCAACATCACCAAAGTATGATCGCCCTCATATAAGGTACTATGATGACCTCAAGTCAAAGGACCAATCCCACTACCGAACGTTAGAGATTAAACAATAACACTTAGATAGTTATCCATGTGGAATCTCTCAGATGGTCTCCAATGTTTTGTTCTATAACAAAACATCCACGTGTTCATTCAAGTGTCACCACACTTTAGCTTGTGAGATCAGCTACTTACTTTACAAGTAAGAATGCCACACGCGATAGTCTATCCGTAATAACGATATCCGTATCTCGTTATTACCTCGACCACGGACGATTTAAGATTCAGTCATATGTAATTTGTATCTCACAATCACAACTCCTTGTGATTAACAAATCACCAAGACTTGAATCTACGGATTCTATTATTTAACTTATTAGAATATTAATTCAATTAAATAATAGATATTGCCATACATATGCATTGATTATATATATTCAAAGTGTTTATGTCCAAAGTTGATTGGACCTAGGGCATAACACTTACATTTGTTAGATAGTTTTGTATCTATATTCCACTGTAAAGCTCATTTGAGGATGAAATAAAATTTCCTTTCGTTTCCTCTAATATGGTATTAAAGCACTTGTCTTCTTCCTCTTAATTTTTGAAACTTCTTATTCTTCTTTCATTGCTATTAATTTCTGAATTCAATTCCGATCAGAATTATCATGGCAACTGAAGCTTTTATTCACGGTAATTCCACCACTGATGATAGTCTCAATCCTTACTACTTGCACCATTCTGATAATCCAGGGTTAATACTGGTGTCTCAGCCATTGACTAGAGAAAATTATGCTTCATGGAGTGGATCTATGAAGATTGCCTTATCAGTCAAGAAAAATTTGGGTTTCATTGATGGATCTTTGTCTTCATCGGAAGAGAACACTGATTTGCTCAAATCATGGATCAGAAATAACAATATTGTGATCTCTTGGATTCTCAATTCAGTCTCCAAGATAATATCAGCCAGCATTATATTTGCTGAATCAGCATATGAAATATGGATTGACATCAAGGAATGGTACCAGCAGAGAAATGACCCTCGTATATTCCATTTGATGAGAGAATTGATGAATCTTAGTCAGAGGCAATCCTCTATAGGATTCTATTTCACCAAATTGAAATCAATTTGGGAAGAATTGAGTAACTATAGACCTGTATGCTCTTGTGGGAAGTGTAAATGTGGCGGCAACAAGAAGCTGATTGATCACTACCAAATGGAGTCTGTGATGTCGTTTTTAATGGGGGTTAAATGATTCATTTGCTCAGGTGAGAGGTCAATTATTTCTAATGGATCATATTCCTCCTATAAATAAAGTATTTGCATTGGTATCTTAAGAAGACATCAATTAAGTGTTAATACAAGTGTTGCAACATCTTAACCCATGGCCTTTTATGTCAAGAATGAGGGAAAACTTCCAATTGCAGGACAATCTCATAACAATTTTCAGAAAAGGGAGAGACCAGTATGTACATATTGTAGCTATAATGGTCATGCTGTGGACAAATGCTACAAATTGCATGGGTATCCACCTGGATATAAGACCAAACAGAGACAAACTTCTAACCAACCTACTGCAAATAATCATGCTAAGCATGCCACTGTGAATTAAGTATCAGAATCAGGTTCAGAACAGACTCAGGGAATGATAGGAGACTTTGTACAGACCTTGAATTCTGCACAGTACCAACACTTGATGAATATGTTGAGCAGTCATATCACAGCAGCTAAAATTGATGATGAAGGAGGAGATACTAAGGGTGGTCATATATCAGGTACTTGTTTCTCCATATCTCTTAACTCAAAAAATCAATTCTCCTAGTTGCTGGGGAGTGGATTCAGGAGTTACATCTCATATATGTTTCACAAAATCAGCTTTTTATACAATGAAGCCTATCCAGAATGCCTACATCACATTACCAAATTATGATAGAATCCTTGTTTACTACATTGGTACCGTGAAGCTTAGCCATGATCTGATGCTTAAAGATGTATTATTTGTACCTCAATTCAAGTTCAATTTGTTTTCTATCAGTTCTTTGACCAAGGACTCATCTATGATTGCAAAATTTCTCACTGATTCTTGCATCATTCAGGATCTACCCAGTTTGAGGATGATTGGCAATGGTAGAAGAATTGCTGATCTTTATATTTTGGAGGCTTATACTTCAGTTGTTGATAATAGTGATATTGATCATAAAACATTTGAGACTGTGAACAATGTAACCTCTCATATATGGCACCACAGGCTTGGACATTTATCTTTCCAAATATTTGTGACACTAAAGGATCAATTGCATTTGTCGTCTTGTAGTTTCAATAAACAGGTCCCATGTGATGTATGTCCATTGCACATGATTCACTTGGGTGTATCTTATGAAACATAAGTCAGATGCTGAATTCATCATTCCTAAGTTTTTCGTACTCATTGAAACTCAATTTCACAAGTTAATCAAGAAGTTCAGATCTGATAATGCACCAGAACGGAAACTTGATGATTTCTTTGCATCCAAATGTGTTATTCAGGAATTCTCATGTGTTGAAAGACCTGAACAAAACTCTGTTGTTGAAAGAAAACATCAACATCTTCTTAATATGGCTAGAGCACTGTTTTTTCAATCCTATGTACCTATTAAATTTTGGGGAGATTGTGTACTTACAGCCACTTTTCTAATGAATCGAACACCTTCACCTATCCTTCACAACAACACTCATTTTTTTACCTCTTTACAATTTAGTTGTTGATTACAAATCTCTTAGAGTATTTGGATGCTTGTGTTTTGCTTCTACTTTAGTCTCTCATTGTTCAAAATTTCATCCAAGAGCCAAACCATGTGTGTTAATTGTATATCCACCTGGAGTAAAAAGCTACAAATTATATGATATTCAATCAAAGACTTTCCTCATTCCAGAGATGTCATTTTTCACGAACAACTTTTTCCATTTCATTCCATTCCTCACTCAAATGACTCAATTGATCCATTTCCTGATGTTATTCTACCCATACCAATCCACGATATTGAACATATTCCCAAACCATCACATAATGCACACCACACCCCTACTGATAATCAAAACAACAATTCTGATGATCATCCCTTTGATTCTTCCTTACAAACTGATTCTACCTCATCATTACAACTTAGAAAGACAAGTAGAATCAGCAAACCACCCTCATATCTCAGATATTTTAATTGTAATTTGCTGGCCAATCATGCTCCATTACCTAAAAATAACAGTCTTTATCCATTGTACAAATACCTCTCCTGTAAAGCCTTTTCTACTGGACATTGCTAATATCTTTTGAATATATCCTCGAATCTTGAACCTCAATTCTACCATGTGGCAATCAAGTATAGCTATTGGAGAGAAGATATGGCCACATAATTAAAAGCTATGGAGGATAATAAGACTTGGTCAGTGATCAACCTGACGAGGGAGATATTCTATAGGATGTAAATGGGTGTATAAAATCAAGTATAGGTCTGATGGTAGCATTGACATATATAAGGCCCGTTTAGTAGCAAAGGGTTACACTCAACAAGAAGGGTTGGATTTCATTGAAACTTTTTCTCCAATGGCAAAGCTCGTTACAGTTAAAATTCTTTTGGCTATTGCTACTACGAATCATTGGCACACCACTCAACTTGATGTGAACAATGCATTTTTAAATGGTAACTTATTTGAGGATATTTTTATGGATCTACCATTGGGTTACATTAAACAATCCACTCGTAATACAAAGAATTCAGACAAGTTGGTTTGCAGATTACATAAGTCCATTTATAGGCTTAAATAGGCCTCAAGACAATGGTTCTCAAAGTTCTCCAATGTTCTTGTCTCACATGGATATAATCAATCGAAATCATACTATTCTTTATTCACTAAAGGGTCTGGGAATTCATTTGTAGCCTTACTAGTTTACGTGGATGATATTATCATCACGGGTTCTGATTGCAATGCTATTGATTCTCTAAAATCTTTCTTCATAGCCAATTTAAACTCAAGGATCTTGGCAATATGAAGTATTTCCTTGGACTGGAAATTGCTCGATCTCATAAAGGGATTTTTCTCTCTCAATGCCATTATACACTTCAGATTTTGGAAGATACTGGATTCATGGCCTGCAAACCGGCTATTTTACCTATGGATTCAAAGGTTCGTTTATGCTAATTTGAGGGTGATCCTTTTGTTGATGCGTCTATGTATAGGAAGTTAATAGGCCAGTTATTGTATCTAACTATTTCTATGCCTGATATCACTTTCACTGTTCACAAATTGAGTCAGTATATTTGTCAGCCTAGACAACCACATCTAAATGATGTTCATCATCTGCTGTAATATCTTAAGGTAACACCAGGACAAGGTCATCCGTTTTCGGCCCAATCCTCTTTACAGCTTCGTGCCTTTGTTGATGCAGATTGGGGTTCTTGTATTGATACTAGGAAATTAGTTATTGGTTTTTGTGTCTTCCTTAGTGACTCTTTGGTATCTTGGAAAGCGAAGAAACAAAAGATATTGTCTCGATCCTCAGCTGAACCTGAATATCAACTACTAGTAAAATCGTCTGGATCAAACAATTGTTTTTTGATCTTCAGGTGCCAACTCCCAATCCTGCTTTGATATTCTGTGACAATTACATTTAACATACAATATTTTTCAGATTACAATTTATATAATGGTTACAAAAAATATAATATGCTAAAAGTTTTACAATTATTCATTATAAATATTAGTTAGACAAAAATAATTAATTGAAACAACAAAGCATACTCTATATTACATTGTATATCATTTTGCAGACTACTTTCTAATTATTGATTTTTTATTAATTTTTTTCTTAAAGTATTTTATATTGTATAAAATTTACAAAATTTATTATTTTCTTTAAGTGATGGCAATTGGATTCTCCAATTAATCGGGAACGAATTTCAGATGGGCTAAAATCCCTTTAATGAGTTAGGGACAAGGAGAATGGTGCTGACCACGTATATATATAGAGATAGAGATAGAAACAGAGAATGTAGTACACCAACACGAGGCGAGCCAGTACTCAAAGAGCCACGACGGTCGCCTGCGTTGGTTCCATCGAAAAAGCCTCAAATGTGATTCACAAGAAGAGAACCGGTGCAAAGAAGGTCAAGCATATTGTTTATGAAATTTTTTTTTCTAATTGGGGACTCTTTTTGCCTGCCCGGAGCCCCTGAAATAGAAAATTCAGTTCATGATAGTAGCAATGTTGTGGAAAACCCCAATAGGAAAAGCATTTTGGGCATAAGTCTGATCTCCATTCCTGGGAAATGCAAAGGGGTGTGACAGCATTAGTGAGGCAAATGGCTTGCAGAAATTCGTGATCTATTAAAAAGAAGAAGAATTTGGTTGGGTGCGTATAATACTGCAGAAGAAGCTGAAGATGCAACACCACCTTCCAAAGGGAGTCACCAGAATTTTCTGGTTATGCTTACAGCCTACCACCATCTATAGATGATTCTAGAGAATTAATTTACAAACATCATCGCCAAGATAAGGAGAATCTGGAGTTTGCAGGCTGCTGATTTTATTTACATAATAGAATTATCTAGACTCCACCGACTTTGCATGTGTGTGTATATATATGTCTGATGACTGTATATGCAGATGTGTGTGAGAAGAGAAAGACAAGGAGAGAAATTTTATAAGACAAAGAAATAAGCAAGGTGCTTCTCAAATTAGTGAAAATATTTTTGGTATGTTTGTTTATACAATAATTTGTACAAGTGTGAACCAGAACGAAACGAGAAATTCAAGTGAAAATCTTAAGAACACGAATTTTGGAATCCATCAAATTAATGAAAAAAAAATTAAACAAACTAAAATTAAAAAAAAATTCGAAATAAACTAAATGAGAAAATAGCGCTAAAACTTTAAAAATTAGTTTTCGAGTGCTAAACGAACTCGGATAGCCGAAATCAATCGTACGTCATGGCATAGCAATAAGTATTATTCGTATCATCTTCCTCTTTTAAGAATGCTATTATGAGTCCAAATCAAAATTCGAATGTTCTTTCTATATTATTATTTTTTCCCCATTTTGGTTAAATTCTTCAACAATATGTTCTACATTAGCCCCTTCCACCTTCGAAGAACTCGACCCTGAGTTATAATTTGGATATAAAGGCTCATCATCTTTATGGAACTCATACAAATCTGCCACATTGAATGTTTGAGAAATACCCATAGATGCTGGTAAATTAATAATATAGGCATTGTTGTTAATCCGCTTAATTACTTTGAAGGCCCATGCTTTCTTGGTTTCAGCTTGTTGTAAGTACCAATGAGAAATCTCACCTTTCTCAGAAACACCATCTCTGAATCACCTTCCAGAAATTGTTTGTCCCATCGATGTGAATTTGTCGTGCACCTTAAAATTTGCATTAGTCTTCTCTAATTTCTTCTTTACTTCATCATGGATTGCTAACACTTCTTCTGCCAGATGTTTAGCAACAACACTTTTGCTATTACCCTTAGGCAATTTCACCAAATCCACAATATGGTAAGGAACCTCTGTATACACAATAGCAAACGGGACCTGCCGAAGCACTTATGAATTAATGTAATGCAAGATCCCACTATTTGGGCTTATCTCTACCAACAATTCGAATCATATTTCCAAGAGTATGGTTGGTGACTTCGGTCTGTCTATCAGCCTTGGGATGGGCACTGCTGCTTTGATTCAAACTCATCACAAATAGCTTCCACAATGTAATCTAAAAGTGCCCTACAACCTTTGTATCCCAATCTAAAGTGATAGATTTAGGAACTCCATGCAATCAAACAACTTCCCTGATAAACAGTTTAGCAATATGCGATGCATTTGAGGTCTTCCGACAAGCTATAAAGTGAGTCATCTTGGAGAACTTACCAACCACCACAAAAATAGAATCTAATTCCAGTTGAGGACGAGGTAATCCCATAACAAAATCTATAGCAAGATCTTGCCATATGCCCTGATAGACCGGAAGTGGCATGTACAACCCGGTATTCTCACTTGACCCTTTGACACATGACAAGTACAACATTTTCTGACTATAACTCCAACATCTCACTTCAACTAAAGCCAATAATAACTAGCTTCCAAACTGGCTATTGTCTCTTGTCATGCCCCAATTGTCCACTTAGCCCTCCACCATGCAAATCTCGAATTAAATTTTCACGCAGAGATGAAACAAAAATGCAAAGTTGGTTGCCCTTGACAAATATCCATTACTGATATAGAAATCTGTCACTACTTCACGATCACACACTTGCTCCAAATTTTCTTAAAGTCGTGATCATCTGCATACAGTTCCTTCAAGCACTCAAATCCAACAATTTCCTGATTATGCTTGAGACTTGATTTTTCTTTTCTATTTGGAAGAGGACAGTAGTTTTCCCTCCTCTGCTCGAGTGTTTTCTTAATACTATTCATAGTTGATATTGTATTTAACAGGAATTTTTTAATACCTTCCTCATCTTTGTGTGGTAATAATTTTTTTATAAATGAAGGAATTTGAATAGAAATATTTGTTACCTAATAACCTTTTTGTATGTTTTCTTTCACATAAACAAGATGAAACTTCGTGAGATGCAATTCAACAATATAATGGAAAGTGTACGATCGTTTGGAACATTATCGGCTTTGTTATTTGATTATAATATAATTTCTTTATATAATACATGTTGTTTGTTATTTTATTGTTAATTTTTATATTAACAAGTTAATAATTGGTTACATATAACAAACTTGTATCAGAGATTCAAACTTGTTTAAGTTTTACAACTTATTTTATAAGAGGTACATAATCAAAGAAAATGATGGAGAATAAACACATATAAGTTGGGTTTAATTTCAATTGTAGTATTCATTTTTTCAATTTGTCAATCTCAATTTGAAGTTTAACAATTTAGATTGGAATCTTTATAAATGAGATTTGTGGTGTACGGAACAATGAAAGAGCGACATTGATCATATATTTGGAAGAACGATGAGGTGTTTAAATATTTCGCCCATGATTGATGATTATTATTTGAAAACTATTTTTTTTACATATTCATTTTCAACCACACATTCACACAATAAAATATTCTACACGTAATTCCAAAAATTCATATTTTTTAACCACACATTCTCCTAAAATTACTATTCAAGACATTATTTCTCCCAAATAATGGCTATCAAACAAGAGCCTCATTTTAGATGTGATTATTTTAGTAAATAGGAAAATGTGGTGCAACTAAACAAATTCTTGGTGGCAATATAGATACCTTAAAATTTTGGCAGCCAAAGATACAAGAATAAGTAAATAAATTTTGTGTTTCAAAAATTTAAGGAGAGTTTGGTTTATTGTTTTCAAGTTTCAACCTTCAACTTTTAAGCTTATTTCAATTTGATCATACTTAGGATTTTCATCATGTTTTGGTTATTTTTCGTCATATTCTTCAATGTTGATCCTAAAACTTACAAAAACTTCCAATTTGGTCCCCCAAACCTCACTAATATTTTGAAATTGGCAATTCACAATTTCAAAAATGTGCAATTTATTCACCTAACTTTCAATAAGTTGAATTTTACTCCCAGAACTTGCATCATTCCTCTAATTGCTCTTTTAATGCTTGTTATTGATTTTGTACAATTCAGTTATCCTTCATTTCCTTGAATTCAACTTTAATTTCTCATGCTCAACTATAGATACTCATGCGAAATCTTAATAAATGTTACGTTGAAGTGTTAAAAACAAGACTTTTCATTTTGAAATTATTACTAACTATCCACTTAGTAGACAAAGACAAATCTCAACTTCATGTTGTACATTACATAACTTCATCCAAGAGCACTCTTTGGATAGTTCATTCGCACAATAATAATAATAAGAATATATAGTATTTCAAGATGTGTCCAAGTTAAATAAAGAACAAGAAGTCATACAATTTAATGCTAGTTAAACCGCTCGAATGAGACAAAACAGGGATCAAATTGTTTCACAAATGTAGAATTATTATTCAATTACTCATAAATGATTCTGTAGATTTATTTTATTGTTTTAATTAATGGTATATATATGTCGAAAATCAACTTTTGAAAACTATTTCTGATCACTTGCTTTGGCCCCTTCAATTGACCCTCGTTAGTTTTGTAATAACCCTGGGTCAACAAGCTGTCGATAAATGTCTACATGTAATGAATTTATTTTGTCAAACAACAATATTCTTTCAGGCCTCAACTCCGTTTTCTCGTCACTATATGTCTTCTCAAAGTTATCAACAACGTAGGATGCAAAGGGCATCTGAGGAGTGCCATGTTCTAAACAAATTGAGGTCGGATTCTTCAAGCCTAATTTGATAAGCACGTCAAGAAAATAAGAAGTTTCCAATTCTCCGACTTCGAATTTTTAATTTTGTTCCAAGTCCATAAACGAATGTTGTACAACATCTTCTTTACTTGAAAAAAGTGCAGGGACCTCAGGATATTATCCTAATTCCATCTTGAGGAGTTGTAATTGCATTCACAATTCTACGAAAAAGGTACATAGAAATTTACATTTGTAGAAGAAATTAAGGAAAAAAAAAAACGAAAAACCATTAATATCATAACAAAAAAGTATGCATGTACTACGAGCATGAGCATGCACGATTGAAATACGTGACTCTAGTAAAGGAAAATGTCTGTAGATAGCATCACAAGGACACAAATAGTGGGGTTATAATGACGAAAGGAAGAAACAGTTGCTGTAAACAATGGCTAAATAGAGGTGAGATATTTTTATTGGTTTACAAGTCGATTTGTGCTTCCATATACTAGGTTTATTAATCTTTCCCAACAATCGAAGTTTCATATTTAGAAAATAATACATAGGATTTCATTACTTTGAATTATATAAAAATTGTAACAGGAGATGTAACAAATCTGTTTCTTCCCATTTTTTCAACAGTAAATTGATGGTCCAACATTCATGGACTTTTCAGTTTCAAAATTTATAAGAGTCTTAATTCTACTATTGATTGGAAAACTAGTAATTTAAGCCATAGCTTGCTGGGAGCTTGACTATATATTTAGACAGGTTTGATCTCTAAGCTCAAACACGTCGAACAACAAGAAATACAAAATATACACCATCAAATTCGGAGTGTTGGAGAACTTGGAAATACAAAAGCTTGTGGAATATCATCAATGGCCGGAGGTATGATTTCGATCTATGGTCGGAGGTATGATCCTCAAAGGTTCTGTTCAATTAGTTGTCATCGGAATCGGTTATGAAAATAATCGAACAATTTATGTCACAAATTGAAGGTTCTCATCGCAATATATCTTGTCACATGTTGATTTATAATATGTGCAGATGAAGGAGTAAGATGTGTACAATGTCTTTTAATTTGTACTATCATCGGTGACCTTTTTTCAGTTACATTTAACTTGTAAATAATGAATCCGTGACATGTTAGCACTTCACAGACACGTGTGAACATTTATATTTAATCTGTTGTGTTGGTAATTTATATGTGACCTCCAATTTATATCATGTGACATAGGAAGCATAATCTATAATTTGATATTGTAATATGTGACCAATTTAGTAGACCGCGACCAACGGATAGAGAACTATGGAACCGTGAGCTGTGTAGAATAAATTGTGACTTGTGTAGTATACTCTGTGACCTAGTGACAGCAATATGTACTCACTGTATTGAACTCTATGACTTATGACATTTTTTTAGTTACATTTAACTTGTAAGCAATGAATCCTTGACATGTGCACATCAATTTGTGATATGTTAGCACTTCACAGACATATGTGAATATTTATATTTAATCTTTTGTATTGGTAATTAATATGTGACATCCAATTAATAACATGTGACATATGAAGCTAATCTGTGATTTGATATTGTAATATGTGACCAATTCACTATATTGTGACGTATGGATAGAGAACTATGCAACCTATGAGCTGTGCAAAATAGACTGTAACCTGTGTAGTATATACTCTGTGATCTAATGACATAAATATGCGACCATTGCATTGGACTCTGTGACTTGTGTATAATGAACTAAGTAGCATAATCTGTGACTTATAAACATGAATAAGTTGTATGTATGTTTTCAAAACTGAATAGCATAACTTCTGTATGTGACTTGAGAAGTGTAATTTGTGTCCTGTGTAGTATAATATGTGACCAATTGTACCAGAAACCCGTTACATTTATCAAGTACAAATGAAACATGACACCAAAGTAATTTAACATTTCAAACATCTGCTCAAATACTAAACTAAATAAGTTTTCAACATCTCAATATACAACCACAGTTTCATATTCATTACAATTAGTTCCATCGCGTACAATATTAAAAAAGACAAATAAAATGAGGCCAATATTTATAAACTTTACAAATCCCTTCATCATTTTGATTTTCAAATATATTTTCAACTATCACTCTATAACAATCCCTTCTTCATTTGTAGGCTTTCCCTGCTTTATAGACTTCCTAATCTCTCGATGTTTATAGAGCAGTATGACTATATCTAGCTTAATCCTGCCAACATCAAATTTTTTCGGTATGGACTCTCTATCGTCCCGAAGCATGTATTCAACGTAATCACGAATATACCACAATCATGGTTGAAGAACAACACAAAATAATTTATTAGGAATAAAACTGATTTAACTAGTGTACACTTTGAAATATTGGTCACAACTTACCCATTCTTTTGCTATGGAAGGCTACTATCAATCATCACCCTTAAATCCATGCAATCAGATCCGTTGAACCACAATTTCATAGCATTCCAGAAAGTGTAAAGCATGTTCCCATGAATATATGTCGTTGGACTTCACTTAGATATGTTTTGAGGTTTATCAGAACACCATTTGTCATGGTAATGGTAATTTTTTCAGGAAATCTACTATTTTGTGGTATGATAAAATTCCACACTTGCATCACGTGTTTAAATGAAAACAATGATAAAATCAAATTTGAAATGGTACAATAAACAAGGTCACATATACATATAATGATAGACAAGACTACAAATGAGGTCACAAATAGTGATTTTCAATCAAGTCACGTATTGGAAATGTAAACTAAATCAGACCACAAACATATAAAATCTTAAATAATATGGTAAATTAGATCACAGATGCATATAATTGTATACAATCGGATCAGAAATTAGAAAAGAAAAATAAATTAGGTTACATATACATATAATGGTGTATAATCATGTAAATAATGTTACAGATGCAAGGAATTGTATACATTCAACTCATAGATCCATAAAAACCTTGGTCACAATCGAATTGAAAGGTCACATACGGCCTATTGTATGCCACAAATCATTCATTAATAGAAAAAAAATCAATATCTATAAAACAACACTTTCAAATGGAAACCCTCACCCATTTCCTTTGCTACTAAAATTGAATCGAATAAAGATCACAAATGTTCAATACATTTGCAATACTTGTTACCAATCAATTTTGGACTACATACATGTAAATCAAATAAAAATAAAAATTGAAAAGACCTTATTTGTGGACTTTTTTTTTTTTGCCTCCGAGATGATTTTTGTCTTTGATGGAATTTATTTAAGGCTTTCCTCTGGCTCTTTTTTTTTCCTTACTTCTTCTATCTTATGTCTCCTCTATCTTCTTCTTTTATTTTCACCCTTCAATTTAGCCCCTATACTTCGATTTCGGAATTCACAGCTTTCATAAAGTAAATAAAATACATTTATATAGTAAGAGGCTAATATACAATTGAGGATGGTAATATATGGTTGAAGTCATCGGAAGTTGGAGATTTAGGAATGTCGATTGTAGAAGAATCGTGGAGTCGTGGAGGATATGAAGGTTATGTGTGAGAAGAATGAGGATTTCAAAAATAAAGAAAGTGAAGATGATCCAGAATTTGAAATACTTAATTTACGAGATACGCACATCAATTAATTAAAATATTTAATATTTAATTAACATATTAAATACCTGAAAAGAGAACAAATAAAGTTTATCTATGATTTATGAAGTGTAATCTTTAAACACTTGTTGCTGTGTAAATTCCACTTCAAATTTCCTTTTTATTGGGTCAGTGATGAGCTATTTATTGGGCCATATTCCATGTGCGGATGCCGCCTGAAAATGATTTTATTTATTATTAATTGTTTATTGGCCCATTTAAAATCATAAGCAATTATTTATGGGAACAATACATAATTCCTATTTTTAAAGATCACATTTCATAAATAACAAACTTATTAAAATATTTCAAAAATCAGGTGATAAATAAATTTATTAAATATTAAAATATAATATAATATACATTAATTATTTATACTCATGCCACATCACCTACCTCATCCTGTCATTCCACTATACCACCTTCCCTCCACCTCTCCATCGGAGACGGCGATCACTCCGGCGGCTGCTCCGGCGACTTAAAAATTTTCAAAAAATTAAAAATTGGAAATTACACCCCATCCACCCACACCCAACTTCCAAAAAATTTCTAGAATTTCAAGTCACAATTGATCACAACGAGTCACAATTAGCCAGTCACAATTGGTCACAAACAGTTATAATCGGTCACAACAGTCATCCCAACTTCCAAAAAATTTCCAAAATTTCTAGTCACAATCGGTCATAACGAGTCACAATTGATCACAAACAATCACAATCGGTCACAATAGACACATATTTGATCGAAATCTCATTGCACAATTCATCTCATTGCATTAAGCGGGGCTGAGGCCACTAAAATCAATCTTCATCATTTTCCCTAAAAATCACTTGCCAATATTTTACATTTTTAAGAACCCCTTTTTTCTTAACTAGGCTACTTAATTGTGCATTGAGATTTTAATATTGTCTTATGGTATTCTATTCTTACTTATCTATGTATTATTTACTGCAAAGACATTGTAAATGATTTATGGAGCATAACTTTATAGTGAGTAGATAAGTAGATTTGCAGAACTTAACCATCTGATATCAGGATCTAGTAACTGATCCATGGGTTATGTAAGAATTTAAGTTGATTTCCAGACTGACTGCAACATTTGTCAGGAAATATTCTTACCACTTTATAAAGTATACATACTAATTGGGATTAGTATTTTCAAATGTAGTGGGAATAGCAAAGACAAATTTAATCCTTGTAGCAAACTTCCTGTTGAAATTGTGCGCCTGAAATTGTTTAGAATTTCGGCAACAATTAAGCTTTATTCACAACCACAAGAAGTGACTTAAATTGTTGAATTTCTAAATTACAGTCCATTATCTTAAGCAGCAGATTTTTGTTTCTTTCAACAGAAACAGAGAAGCTATGGCAACAAATTCAGCAGCCTCCTTGTTCACATATTCACCAAGTACAGTACCAATTTTTGAAGGTGAACATTATGCATATTGAAGTAGTCAAATGCAAACCCTTACCCCGCCACCACCGCCACCAACACAGCGCGACACCACCACAATACCAACAACACCACTGCGGCACCACCACTCCTTCGCACTACCACCACCAATCTCAATCATCATCACAGTAAGCACCATCACCACCATTCGAAATCCACTACCAACCAACCATCACAAAAATCACCTCAAAACCCGTCACAGCAACAGATCGATCACCACCATAAACTCGATCCAAAATCAGGCTAAGCACCAAATTGGATTCGATCCAAAATCATCCTAAAATTCATCTTCAAACTATAGCGGAGATGCTGCTGTGGCTTCCGACGACGCTACTGTGTCATAGATCGTCGTGCGTTGGCGGTGGTCTCTCGGGACGGTCTCTCCACGGTGGCTTCAGTTCCGATGGAATATGAGAAGAGGGAAGAGGATGGTGGGGGTGGGGATGGGGATGGGGGTGGGGGGGCAGAAAAGAAAATGAATTAAGGGTTAGGGTTAATGTTTGGGTTGGATGGGTTTGGTTGGTTATGTAAATTAATTTATTTTTATAATATTAAAAAAATTAAATTATCACCTGATTTTTGTATAAAAAACTTTTAAACCTGAATTTTGAATTGTATAGCTTATAAGTAGGGTTTGAGCTAATTTTCCATTTATTTATTGGATCATATTTATTGGGTGATAAGTGTGTTTTTACACACTTATTTAGCACTTTTTGCATTTATTAGAATCGAAATTGAGTTGATTTCTATGCATAATTGTGTAATTTTGTATGTTTGTAGGCTTTGTACCCGAATTCACGAAGAACGGAGTGAAAATGAGAAGAAATGGACTAAAAGTGTGCAAATTGGTGAAGTTAGGGACTAAGTTGCACATGCTAGAAAGATGAAAGACTTGGAGTGCAATTTATCAAGGGCTTAAATGAAATGAAAGTCAAAATCTGAGGACTAAATTGTACAAGATCAAAGACGAGGGACCTGGCATGCAAATATTGAAGGGACTAAACTGCAGGTTGAACAAAAGTTGAACCATGTGATCACACACACCAATGCAAGGACTTTTTGGCTTATTTTGAAATGCCTATGTGATCACATAGGATTAGCCTATGTGATCACATGGGTTTAAATTTTAAGGCGGTTTACAATTTTCTTTCACGAAATTTTTGGTCAACTTTTATTATTTTTGCTTTGTTTATTGGATGATATTTTTGGATATTTTGGGATATTATTTTTTGTCTCACAAGTTATATCCTTAAATATTCATATCATATCCATTAGTCTCATTAGTTAGTCTAGGTTTTTATATAGTTTTCTCTCTATTGTTCTTCCTAGTTTTTCTTTCTCTTTTCTTTAGTTTAATTTAGTAGTTAGGTTTGGTTGGATCTTGGCTTATTTTGGTGATGAAAAGTGTATAGCAAAGGGGATTAAGCTTGAAGAAACATGGAAAAATATCAAGGAATGACTCAAAACTAGGCATCAAGGGTTGTATCTTCAAAACTTTGTGTTCTTCATTTGTTTTTCCAAAGTTTGGCATGTATGATTTGAATAATCTTCTTTGTTATCAATTTATGATGATGAACTAAGTTTTTATGTTGGAATTTATCAAGTAACTTAACTTAATACTTCATTAATGTCGATTATATGTTTGTTAGAATTTTACTATGCATTGATTGTCAAAATAATAGTGTATCGATCATCGTGTTGAAAATTACTTCATTTATGTGATATCAATAAATGTGGTAATTAGGTATTTATGTGATTGTTGAAAAATGATTACATTTGCTAGACCGAAATGATTGATACATCGGATTTGCATTAGTATATTTTTTGCGCGTTTAGGTGATATAGAAATATACACCTACTTTGAGTGACCCGTTGAGTATTTTCACAGATATTCATGCAATTGGTTAACTTTGTATCGACATAGAAATATGCGGTATGAATTGATTAATTAGGGTTAATATGCACTCGAAAGAGGGTATTAGCTAAAACAGGAAAATCGGGTCTGACTACTTATTTTGATGATTAGCATCTGCACGTGATCGAATTGACATTAATGAAGTATAGGTTAAGCGAAAACATAAATTCCAACATCTTTTCAAAACCAAAACCTTTTTACTTTTTATCTGTTATTTTATCAGTTTTTAGACTAAATTGTAATTTTTAGGGATTTTAAATTATTTTTAAATCTGTGTGTGTACTTTCGTTAAATTGAGACGGAAAAACTTCAAATTGAATTCCACACTCTCTGAGGGATCGACTTGGACTCTAAAGGTCCACTTTTACTACTTGTTCTCGACCCGTGCGCTTGCGGCATAGATTTTAGCGAACAAGTTTTTGGCGCCGTTGCCGGGGAGTATTTAGATCAATTTGTCAGTTAATTTGTCTTTCACTTTAACAAACTTTATTTATGTTATTTTTAATTTTTTCCTGAAAATCCAAAAGTGTGGTTGTCTTCTGTATTTTCAAAACTCCGAACTCTTTGAACTTTTATGCATCGTTCGCGAAGTCTCGATTTAGCTGAATTTGATCCAGAAATTGAAGAGACTTTTCGAAAAAGACTGCGTGAACAGAACGAGTCGAGAAGACAACAGATTGAGATGGATCGACAAGGAATTTATGTTGACCCTCTCATTCAACCAGAGCATGCCCCGAGGGATGGTATTCTGCCTGGTTTCAATAACCAAGCAGGAAGGATCCAGAATCCCGTTGTAAACGATAAAGATATACTGTTCAGGGATTTCTTGAACCGTCCTGTAGTTGAGAATCAATCAGGAATCATCTATCCTCCGTTTGGGCATCCGAATTTTCAACTGAGGCCTGATGTAATTAATCTATTCTCCAATACCATATCATTTTATGGGAGAGTAAATAAAAACCCTCATGCTCACATGGCTCGATTTATGGAAATTGTGAGCAATTTCACTTATGAAGGCGTGAGTGAGGAGGCCATCAGAATGAGGTTATTCGTGCATACTTTGAAAGACAAGGCGAGAGAGTGGCTTGACACTCTACCACCGAGGAGTATCACGAGCTGGGTAGAACTGGTATAGAAATTCACAACCAAATTCTTTCCACCCGCTCGTGTTGCCAAACTCAAGCACGACATAACCACCTTTCAACAATTTGACTCGGAAACATTTCATGAAGCCTGGGAGAGATTCAAGGACATGCTAAGAAAGTGCCCAAACAATGGGATTACTTTAGCACAGCAAGTCCAATACTTCTATGCCGGTTTAACTCCAGCTCACCGATCAAATGTCGACTCATCGTCAAACGGATCTGTCCAAAACAAAAGTATCCGAGAGGCGTATGAGTTATTTGAGGTGATGAGTGAACAAAGTACGATGTGGCCGGATAGACGTGCTAAAATAGGAGTTAGTGGAGCTCGAGACAGTGAAGCATACACCTTAGTTTTATCTAAGATCGACTCCTTAGCACGGAAAGTAGAAGGGCTTTCGACATCCTCTTCCAGTTCTCAGTCAGCCCACATGATACAATCACCGCCTGTGTGTGATTTGTGTGGGGCGAACCATCCGAGTTCGAATTGTCCTCTGAATGCCAGTAGTTCGGGACCACCCGAACAACTGGCATATACTCAAAATTTTCAACGCCCCGGGTTCAACCCTTATTCGCAGACTTATAACCCTAGTTGGCGTAATCATCCCAACTTTTCTTATGGGAACAATCAAAATGTATTGAATCCTAAACCACAAGAGAAGAAGGAAGGTTGGGAAGAGGCCATTGCTAAATTAGCAAACCATCAGTTGCAATATCAAGAGCGCAATGATGCCTCTTTGAAGAATCTGGAAAGGCAAGTGGGCCAGATTGCTAAACTTCTCTCTGAGAGGCCTCAAGGGGCTTTACCAGGTAACACTGAAACAAACACTCGAGAGAATGCACAAGCTGTTACTACCAGAAGTGGGATGCAACTGGCTGATCCCACGGTAGTACGACCCACTGCACCCACTGCTAAAAAAGAGGTGGTACAGGAACCGAATGAAATTCCTGAACCAAGTAAGACTGATGTAGACGAGCCATCATCATCAAAGGCTCCTACACCAGTTAAGGCTTATGTACCACCTATTCCCTTCCCACAAAGGCTCCAGAAGCACAAATTGGATGTACAATTTGGTAAATTTTTGGAGGTTTTCAAGAAACTGCACATTAATATCCCGTTTTCTGATGCTCTAGCTCAAATGCCGAGCTATGCGAAATTCATGAAAGATATCCTTTCTAACAAAAGGAAGCTTGAGGAGCATGAGACGGTGATGCTAACTGAAGAGTGTAGTGCCATCCTCCAAAACAAGTTACCTCCAAAAATCAAAGATCCAGGCAGCTTTACTATTTCATGCGTCATTGGCGATCTGAATATTAGTAGAGCACTGTGTGATCTTGGAGCTAGCATTAATTTGATGCCATTGTCGATTTTTCGAAAATTGGGATTGGGAGAAGTCAAGGCTACTACGGTATCCTTGCAATTGGCCGATCGTTCTATTACGTATCCTCGTGGTGTCGTTGAGGATGTGTTAGTGAAAGTTGACAAGTTCATCTTTCCAGCTGACTTCATTATTCTCGACATGGAGGAAGATCATGATATCCCTATCATTTTAGGGCGGCCATTTCTTGCTACTGGTCGAGCTTTGATCGACGTGCAAGAAGGGAAACTCATCTTACGGGTACAAGATGAGCAAGTCACGTTTAATATCTTGAAATCAGTCAAGTACCCGTCGGCATCCGATACTTGCTTTAGAGTGGATGTTATCGATCAATTGGTTGCCGAATCTTTTTGTGGGCGTTCTGAGGATCATCTCGAAAAATGCCTTATGAGTTCGCCACATAACAATGACGGTGACCCTGATGTTGAGGACATGGTGAATTACTTGAATGCAGTACCTTCTCACACTTTCATTAGGGTGCCATATTTTGATGATTTGGATAAGACATCTTCACCACCGCTTCCATCACTTCAAAAAGCACCCACGCTTGAATTGAAGACTCTTCCACCTCATTTGAGGTATGCTTATTTGGGTGAATCATCCACGCTTCCGGTTATCATTTCTAACTCCTTGAGTGAGCTAGAAGTAGAGAAGCTACTTCGAGTTCTTCGGGAGCATAAAGAAGCCATCGGGTGGACGATCGCTGATATTCGAGGAATTAGTCCGTCCTTCTGTATGCACAAGATACTGATGGAGAATGACTTTAAGCCATCAGTCGAGCATCAAAGGCGACTTAACCCGAATATGAAGGAAGTGGTGCGAGCCGAAGTTGTCAAATGGCTTGATGCAGGCATTATCTATCACATCTCTGATAGTCCTTGGGTAAGTCCTGTTCAAGTCGTACCAAATAAGGGAGGTATCACAGTGGTAGAGAATGAAGACAATGAACTGATACCTACCCGACCTGTTACTGGTTGGAGAGTGTGCATAGACTACCGCAAATTAAACACTGCGACTAGAAAGGATCATTTTCCTCTTCCTTTCATAGATCAGATGCTAGAGCGGTTGGCAGGGTATTCACATTACTATTTTCTTGATGGTTATTCGGGCTATAATCAAATTGCAATAGCCCCAGAAGACCAAGAGAAAACCACTTTTACATGCCCGTACGGTACTTTTGCGTACAGGAGAATGCCCTTTGGCCTATGTAATGCACCCGCGACTTTCCAACGCTGTATGATGGCGATTTTCTCAGACATGGTCGAGAAATGCATTGAGATCTTCATGGATGATTTCTCGGTATTTGGGCCTTCCTTTGATGGATGCCTGAATAATCTGAAGAGAGTGCTCCAACGCTGTGAAGATACCAATTTGGTACTAAACTGGGAAAAATGCTATTTTATGGTACAAGAAGGCATAGTTCTAGGCCATCGGATATCCCTAAAAGGAATTGAGGTGGACAAGGGAAAAATTCAAGTGATTGAAAAATTGCCCCCACCTACCACTGTAAGAGGGATTAGGAGTTTTCTCGGACATGCTGGATTTTACAGGAGGTTTATCAAGGATTTCTCTAAAATCACAAAACTCATGTGCTCCTTACTTGAGAAGAATATTACTTTTAATTTCTCTCAAGAGTGTCTCATTGCATTCAATGCTTTGAAAGAAAAACTCATTATTGCTCCTATCATTGCAGCTCCGGATTGGAATCTTCCATTCGAGCTGATGTGCAATGCTAGTGATTATGCTGTTGGAGCAGTTTTGGGACAAAGGCGAGGCAAAATCCTGCATGTGATCTACTATGCTAGTAGAATCCTAACCGATGCGCAGCTGAACTATGCCACTACTGAGAAGGAAATGCTTGCAGTAGTGTTTGCATTTGACAAATTTAGATCTTACCTCATTGGTTCAAAGGTCATTGTCTACACTGATCATTCGGCTATCAAATATCTGTTAGCTAAAAAAGATGCCAAGCCGAGATTGATCAGATGGGTACTCCTTCTGCAGGAGTTTGACCTCGAGATTCGAGATAAGAAGGGAACTGAAAATGTCGTAGCTGATCATTTATCTCGTCTCGAACAACCCGAAGACGTGTTGGAAGGAGATATTAATGAGGTATTTCTAGACGAACAACTACTGCAAATTATGCAATTGTTGCAAGTATCTGCTTTACCATGGTATGCGGATCATGTCAATTATCTCGCAAGTGGTATCATACCCCCTGAGCTTTCGTTTCAACAACGAAAATGGTTTTTCGCTGATATTAAGCACTACTTTTGGGAAGATCCTTTGTTGTTTAAAAGGGGTCCGGACCAGATCATTCGGAGATGTGTACCGAAAAATGAAATGGAGAACATTCTTGATAGATGTCATTCTTCTCCATACGGTGGTCACTTTGGTGCTGTGAAAACTGCATCAAAAGTACTTCAATCTAGTTTTTATTGGCCCACGTTATTTAAAGACGCTCACACACTAGTCTCTAAATGCGACAGATGTCAACGTACTGGTAACATTTCCAGGCGAAATGAGATGTCGTTGACTTCGTTGTTAGAGGTAGAGATTTTCGATGTGTGGGGCATTGACTTTATGGGGCCATTTCCATCGTCATTTTCAAACCAGTACATTCTGGTGGCTGTTGACTATGTGTCTAAGTGGGTTGAGGCTGTAGATTTACCTACTAATGATTCTCGGGTAGTCGTGAACTTCTTGAAGAAAAATATTTTTTCTCGTTATGGCACTCCCCGAGCCATCATTAGTGATGGAGGCAAACATTTCTGCAATCGCCTCTTCGACTCACTTTTGGCCAAGTATGGGGTAAAACATCGTATGGCTATACCCTATCACCCCCAAACGAGTGGCCAATTTGAAATCTCGAACCGAGAGTTAAAGAGAATTCTCGAGTTGACAGTGAATGCTTCACGGAAGGATTGGTCCAAGAAATTGGACGACGCGTTATAGGCATACCGCACTGCTTTTAAAACTCCTATCGATATGTCACCATATCACCTGTTATTTGGAAAAGCATGTCATCTGCCTGTCGAACTCGAACACCGGGCATATTGGGCCATAAAAGCTTTAAACTTTGATGAAAAGTTGTCCGGTGAGAAGAGATTGCTCCAACTCAATGAAGTTGACGAAATCCGCCTCGATGCTTATGAGAGTGCTCGTCTCTACAAAGAAAAGACAAAGAGATGGCACGATCAGAACATTGTTAAGCGGGAATTTTATGTTGGACAGCAAGTGCTCCTTTATAATTCTCGACTCCGGTTATTCCCTGGTAAACTCCGCTCTAGATGGTCAGGACCTTATACCATCACACAAATCTTTCCACATGGAGCAATTGAGCTTTACTACAAAGATGGGAATTTCAAAGTCAATGGCCAGAGATTGAAGCCATATTTGGGAGGTGACTTTGAGAAAGACCAATCCACCGCTGCCCTTACCATTCCCGAATGATTGAGTCCTATAGTCGAGCTAACGACTATAACCAAGCACTTGTTGGGAGGCAACCCAACTTTCCTACTGTTTATTTTATGTTTTTAGTGTGTTTACTGCTTTTATTATTATATTTGTGGCTAATACCGCTATTTTTGTAGGCCCTGTTTGCAGTTCCACTGTCTCTGATTTTTCACAGGTTCTGATCACATTGAAGTACAACAAGGTCTTTGGTCCGAGCTACTCAAGCGCATCACGAGTCCAAATGCTGCATTGGTACCTTTCACATGGAATTCAGGGAAGTCTCTATTTTCCTTTCGCTTGTTCTTTACACATTGAGGGCAATGTGTTGATTAAGTTTGGGGGTATTGAGCTTTGCTGGCTACTGATGTTGTGTTGTTTGATATATTGAGCCTTGTCGGCTTTTCTGTGTACTTTGATTGGGGATGATGTTGTATTGACATGTTAGATGGCCTTGCCGGCTGTTATTTGCATGAAGTTGGAATTGTTATTGATTCACAAACTATGTTGTTTGCCAAATTATGCTGTTATGCTGCCCAAATTTTTTCTGAAAAATTGCTTATCCATGTGAGATTATGAGTTTCATTGAGCACATAGTCAGGATTGATTGTTATTTCGACGTGGAAATGATTGTTTTATGGAAAATGTTTGAATTGGTAGAACTTAGGTTGTGAGTATTGTTGCAAAATTATATCAACCTATACCCATTTCTCCTCTACTTTACCATGTTTTTAAACAAGTTTGAGGGTGATCGAGCCGGTGAATGATTTTGTTGAAAAAAAAAATGTGTTGATTCCATGCATGATAAAAAAATGTTTGTGTGGAGTGTCTGTTGCCAAGTATAAGCTAGGTATTGACCATATGCTAGGAATCTACGCCGTACTGTTGCTTAAAAGAATATTGCACTGTATTAATGGGTTTGACTTACTTAGTATAAACTTGATTGTAATGCACTCATTAGTGGAGAATCATCACATTTATAGATGTTGAAATTGCCAGTTAGATCCAACCAAACTAGTGCAGAAAAAGAAAGAGTGAATTGAGAGAACCTTTAGATTTACACTTTGGGAAAATGAAAGAAAATATATATTCTAAGTGTAAATCTCACGAGCGTGAAAGGATACATTTGACTACAAAGGGTTGGGTTGGAACCAATTTCAAAATGTTTTCCATTTTAATGATTGTTTTCTAGTTTGGATAATGATTGAGAATGACTATGCACACACTACACTGATCGAACTATGGATAAGCTAAAATGATTTTCGATAGCATTATTTGGAGCATAGTTGTGAATTGATAGACAATTTTTAAACTCTCTGATATTCTTTGCGAGCTATCTAATGTGTTGATCATTGTCGTATTTGCATGATTGTGTTAGAAGTTAATCTTACTCGAGACGAGCAAGAGCTCAAGTTTGGGGGTGTGATAAGTGTGTTTTTACACACTTATTTAGCACTTTTTGCATTTAATTAGAATCGAAATTGAGTTGATTTCTACGCATAATTGTGTAATTTTGTATGTTTGTAGGCTTTGTACCCGAATTCACGAAGAACGGAGCGAAAATGAGAAGAAAGGGACTAAAAGTGTACAAATTGGTGAAGTTAGGGACCAAGTTGCACATGCCAGAAAGATGAAGGACTTGGAGTGCAATTTATCAAGGGCTTAAATGAAATGAAAGTCAAAATCTGAGGACTAAATTGTACAAGATCAAAGACGAGGGACCTGACATGCAAATATTGAAGGGACTAAACTGCAGGTTGAACAAAAGTTGAACCATGTGATCACACACACCAATGCAAGGACTTTTTGGCCTATTTTGAAATGCCTATGTGATCACATGGGTTTAAATTTTAAGGCGGTTTACAATTTTCTTTCACGAAATTTTTGGTCAACTTTTATTATTTTTGCTTTGTTTATTAGATGATATTTTTGGATATTTTGGGATATTATTTTTTGTCTCACAAGTTATATCCTTAAATATTCATATCATATCCATTAGTCTCATTAGTTAGTCTAGGTTTTTATATAGTTTTCTCTCTATTGTTCTTCCTAGTTTTTCTTTCTCTTTTCTTTAGTTTAATTTAGTAGTTAGGTTTGGTTGGATCTTGGCTCATTTTGGTGATGAAAAGTGTATAGCAAAGGGGATTAAGCTTGAAGAAACATGGAAAAACATCAAGGAAGGACTCAAAACTAGGCATCAAGGGTTGTATCTTCAAAACTTTGTGTTCTTCATTTGTTTTTCCAAAGTTTGGCATGTATGATTTGAATAATCTTCTTTGTTATCAATTTATGATGATGAACTAAGTTTTTATGTTGGAATTTATCAAGTAACTTAACCTAATGCTTCATTAATGTCGATTATATGTTTGTTAGAATTTTACTATGCATTGATTGTCAAAATAATAGTGTATCGATCATCATGTTGAAAATTACTTCATTTATGTGATATCAATAAATGTGGTAATTAGGTATTTATGTGATTGTTGAAAAATGATTACATTTGCTAGACCGAAATGATTGATACCTCGGATTTGCATTAGTATATTTTTTGCGCGTTTAGGTGATATAGAAATATACACCTACTCTGAGTGACCCGTTGAGTATTTTCACAGATATTCATGCAATTGGTTAACTTTGTATCGACATAGAAATATGCGGTATGAATTGATTAATTAGGGTTAATATGCACTCGAAAGAGGGTATTAGCTAAAACAGGAAAATCGGGTCTGACTACTTATTTTGATGATTAGCATCTGCACGTGATCGAATTGACATTAATGAAGTATAGGTTAAGCGAAAACATAAATTCCAACATCTTTTCAAAATCAAAACCTTTTTACTTTTTATCTGTTATTTTATCAGTTTTTAGACTAAATTGTAATTTTTAGGGATTTTAAATTATTTTTAAATCTGTGTGTGTACTTTCGTTAAATTGAGACGGAAAATTTTCAAATTGAATTCCACACTCTCTGAGGGATCGACTTGGACTCTAAAGGTCCACTTTTACTACTTGTTCTCGACCCGTGCGCTTGCGGCATAGATTTTAGCGAACAAGCCATTTTGGAAATGAAGTATCTGTTTATAGGCCCAATTGGATATGATAAGTCGCTGTACTTTTAGCCATTTGCAGAATTCGATTATGTGATTGGCACATGCATATCTGTTGGACCAATTAATTGCTGGGCACAAGCTTTGTCTATTGGGCCAATGATTTCTTGGACATGTGTATTTGTATTTGGGCTAATTGTGCATAATTTAATATTTGGACATTTATTTTGCTTAATTGTTGCATATGTTAATTATTTATGGTTAAAATAATATATGCAATTTTAGAATGAATTAAATTATAAAAAGTTATTTATTATGCTCATATTTAGTTTGCATGTGTTAATTACATTTTAAGTTATTACATGCAATTTTAGAGACTTTAAATTTTGTGCAATTTTTAATGCTTATGACAGTATCTTGTACATAATTTAACATGTTAGTTTTATGCTATTATAATTATTCCCATATTGAGTTAATCGTTTATGATAAAAGGATAACGTCTAGTAATCTATAAAGTTTTATTTATTTAAGAATTAGCCACATCATCTTTGATTAAATAAAATTATATATTAAGATCGGAAACACATAAGGATTAAAGACATTAAATTGTAATTAATTATACTTAATATAATGAATATTATCCCACGTGAAACTTTTTTATATTTATATAATTAATTAGAATAAAATACCAAATTACCTCATAATTTGCCCTTAGGAATTATGAATAAGTACATAATCTAATAGTTTTATTTTAAAGTTTGCTTTAGGATAGAATATCAAATAATTTTCATAATGTATCCAAATATGAATTAAGTACATAATTTGATAATTTTGTCATAAGGAATAATTAAATATGCTTATATTAAAAATTTATCACACAAGCAATTTTTATTTCATTATGTTTAATTTTAGCGTGATTTACATTGGTAAAACATGCAATATATTCAAATGAGCCTTAATTTTAACAAGGGAAAATTGCAGCAGCGGTCCCAAACCTTTCAATTTTTTGTATATTATACCTTAACCTTTTATTTTTGTGGCCAAAGTCCCAAACCTTTCACTTAAACGGTAGTTGTGATCCATTAGACAGATTCCATCTAATATTTCGTTGGTCAATCCTGAATAAAATGTTTGACTTAACTTGATAAATTAACTAACGGGTAAAATGATATATTTTATCATTTCTATAGTAAAATAATTAACCAAAAAATAAAATACCCTTAATCTTCTCCAAAGACCCCCACCCCCACCATTCCCCTTCCCTAAAATAAACAACTAGGATACCTAATCCCAGATATCTTTTAAAACAAAAACCAAATCTGCCAAATTGTACATTGTTTAACTTTTATATAACGATCGATTCTCTAGAGATCAAGCCCAACAAGAACTGGTTGTTCAAATTATCAAAACTCAACACAAAATGAAGATTTGTGGGTTAATCTCTTACTATGACGCAAGATTTGGGATAAAAGGGAAGAAATAAGAAAGAAATGGAAAATATAAAACAAGATTTAGGGGGAATCCAAATCTGAAACGTCAACGCAGAGTAATACAAAATTCAAATCTGAATTCGACGGTGGTTGACCCAAATGGGGACCCAGAAAGAGATTTTTCCTATTTAGCATTTTGTATACACTTATCACTGGATTAATCGACATTCATTTTTGTGTTGTTTGAGATTGGGGCAGGTGGCGGTGGCTGTGGGCATCGTGTGGATGTGTGGGAGTGGCGACAGGGATTACGTTTCTTGATTGTTTATTGGGGTTTTTGCTTAAAAAGCCTAGTCAACAATACTTATTGGTAAAATAGTCCATCTCAATAGTTTTTGTTCCAATAGCCTTTGGTCTATTTAATCATACATTAAAAGTCTTAAATACCCTTCAATTGAAATGTCTAAAATATCCAATTTGAAACAAAAATTTACCAAATCCCTCACACATGAATCCTCACTTTTGTTCTACTTTTCATACACAATTTAAAACCAACAGTAAAATGGCATACTGCCGTTTTAAACGACTGAATGTCGTTTTAACTAATTATATGTTTGTATCAATTTATGTTTCTTCGTATCCACATAAAAATTAATGAAAACAAGTTTTAACAATATTTTGAGCGAAATTGAGAGTCCCTGATCCAAAACGGCATGATGTATTTATAAACGGTTTGGTGACATTTTAACTAACGTAGATAATTTTTCACTACATTTATAATGAAATTGAGACCCTATAATCTAAAATGACATGTTGCCATTTTAAATGATTATGTGTCATGTCAACTAATTTCGTATCTGCTTTACTTTATTTTCACTTGTATGCACATGAAAATGAAGGAATTGAAGTTTTCATTATGTTTGGACCTGTTTATCAGCATAAAGTTCACTCGATAATAACCAACACGATTGGTCTATGAGTAAGCTGTATTAAACTTGACTACAAAATAAAGTAAATAAAACAAGTATGGTATATAAAACATAGCATGTACAACCGTTCAATATATATAACTATCTATGATATTCTAAACATTGTTTTTACTGATTTCAAAGAAACATCGAGAATTTGTGACTCAAAACGGTATGTAGTCATTTTAAACGTATATATATAATTTTTGCTAATTTCGTGTTCATTTTGCTCCATTATTGCTCGTTTTCACATGAAAGTGTAAGAATGAAAGTTTTAACTAGATTTAGACGTCACAGTCCACAAAAAGTTCAACTATAGTGAGTCGCATCATACGTCCGATTGGAGATTACACTACACTTGACAACCAATGAAAATGTATACAAAACATAGCATGTGCAATCGTTCAATATGTACAACTTATCTATGATGTTCCAAACATTGTTTTTACTAGTTTCGAAGAAAAATCGAGAGCACGTGACCCAAAATGGCATGTAGTCATTTTAAACGTATGTATATCATTTTCGCTAATTTTGTGTTCGTTTCACTTCATTCTCGCTCGTTTTCACATGAAAGTGTAAGAACGAAAGTTTTAACTAGATTTAAACGTCACAGTCCACTCAAAGTTCAAATTATAGCGAGTCACATCATGCGTCCGATTGGAAATTATACTACACTTGACCACCAAGAAAAATATAACAAGTATGGTATACAAAACGTAACACATGCAATCGTTCAATTTGTACAATTTATCTATGATGTTTGAAATATTGTTTTTTACTAGTTATAAGAAAAAATCGAGAACATGTGACCCAAAATGACATGCAATCATTTTAAACGTATGCATATCATTTTTACTAATTTTGTGTTCGTTTCGCTTTGTTCTCGCTCGTATCCACATGAAAGTGTAAGAATGAAAGTTTTAACTAGATTTCAACATCATAGTCCACACAAAGTTCAAACTATAGCGAGTCACTCTATAATTTGGTTGGAAACTATACTAAACTACACTTCACTTGACAATAGAGAAAAACGTAAGTGGCAAGTTTGCTAATTTCATGTTCGTTTTGCTCCATTATTGCTCGTTTTCACATGAAAGTGTAAGAATGAAAGTTTTAACTAGATTTAGACGTCACGATCCACAAAAAGTTCAACTATAGTGAGTCGCATCATACGTCCGATTGGAGATTACACTACACTTGACAACCAAGGAAAATGTATATAAAACATAGCATGTGCAATCGTTCAATATGTACAACTTATCTATGATGTTCCAAACATTATTTTTACTAGTTTCGAAGAAAAATCAAGAGCTCGTGACCCAAAATGGTATGTAGTCATTTTAAACGTATTTATATCATTTTTGCTAATTTTGTGTTCATTTCACTTCATCCTCGCTCGTTTTCACATGAAAGTGTAAGAACAAAAGTTTTAACTAGTTTAGACGTCACAGTCCACACAAAGTTCAAACTATAGTGAGTCACATCATACGTCCGAATGTAAATTATACTACACTTGACCACCAAGAAAAATGTAACAAGTATGGTATACAAAACATAACACATGCATGTGTGGTATCCAATACACAATAAGTGTAGTCGTTCAATGTGTACGAGTCATGTATGAAGTTTCAAACACAATTTTACTAGTTTCGAAGTGAAATCGATACTCCGTGACCCCAAACGGCATCCAATCATTTTAAACGGAGGGTTGCCATTTAGGGTATTGAGATTAGATTTTAGGGTATAGGGCAAAAGAGAAAACATGTAATTATTCAACATGCCCTTTTAAACGACTAAGTACCGTTTTAACAAATTTTGTATTCGTTTCACTTTATATTCCCTCGTATCCACATAAGATACTCTATAAATTAGTTAATGCAACATGTTGTGACCTTGTGACCCAAAACGGCATGTTGTCGTTTTAAACGCATAGCTGACGTTTCTACGAATTTAGTGTTCAGTTCCACTTATTCAGATGATTGCTGTTTTGGATACCTAAAATGGCGCATGGACGTTTTAATCGTATGACTACCATTTTTCTAATTCAGTGTTCAATTCACGTCACTTTCGTTCATTCAGCCCCCCAAGTCGAGACATTGTAACCCAAAACGGCACGTTGTCGTTTTAAACGCATAGCTGACGTTTCTATTAATTTAGCGTCCGCCCACCGACGTTCAAACACCATTTTACTAGTTTCGTAATAAAATCGATACCTCATGACCTAAAAGGGCATATGGTCATTTTAAATGTATGATTGTCGTTTAGGGTTTAGGATTTAGGGTATAGGATTTAGATTTTAGGGTATACAGTTTACAAATGGAAAAATGTGTAATTGTTCAACATGTTTAAGTTTTGTATGATGTTCGAAACACTATTTTACGAGTTTTGGAGTGAATTCTACCTCTTTATTCAGAATGGCATTTTGTCATTTTACACGTAGGGGGTGCCATTTTACATACGTAATCGTTGAACGTGTTATAATTTTACAAGTATGAATGCCGTTTAGGATATACGTAACATAGCGTCTCCCATTAACATCAACACATCACCTAAAAATGGCGCATAAACGTTTTAAACATATGTCCTTTTTCTAATTCGGTGTTTGCGGCGAAGAAAAATCGAGAGCTCGTGACCCAAAATGACATGTAGTCATTTTAAACGTATGCATATCATTTTTGCTAATTTCGTGTTCGTTTCACTTCATTCTCGCTCGTTTTCATATGACTAGATTTAAACGTCACAATCCACTCAAAGTTCAAACTATAGCGAGTCACATCATACATCCGATTGGAAATTATACTACACTTAACCACCAAGAAAAATGTAACAAATATGGTATACACAACATAACGCATGCAATCGTGCTATGTTTTGGATACCAGACTCGTACACATTGAACGACTAAACGTGCTATGTTTTGGATACAGGCTCGAAGGGAACGCTTGTAATAAGGTATGATTTTGCTAAATTAAATATTAGTACTTTCTTTTATACGTTTCTTGATTTTTTGTTAATAACGTATCAAAAAAAAAATTTCGGGGGCGCTGCCCCCGAACCCCCGTAAACCCCAACCCCTTCAACTCTACCTCTAGGCCCCCTTATTTTCATGATCTAACTCCGTCCCTAATCACAGGACCTTGATTTCACTCCCAAAAAAATCAATAAAAATCTTGAACCATCTGAAAGACTTATACAAGTTAAAACGAGCTAATTTGTTGAGTATTTTATCCTATAATTGGATATATATGGAATTTAGGTTACTTGCCTTTATTCGTAGTAAGTATAATGTAGTTTACTCACAGAATAACGGTGTTGGTCATTATCGCGTGAAATTTGTATAGACATTGATGTCCAAATGTAATGAAACTTGCTTTTGTTTGTGCAAACGAGTGCAAATAAAGTGAAACAGATATGAAATTAGTTGAAATGACAGCAAAACATTTAAAACGGCAGCTTGACATTTTGGGTTACGAGGTCTCGATGTCACTCTAAATATCGTGAAAACTTGTTTACGCTTATTTTTATGTGGGTACGAGACAATATAAAGTGAAACGAATGCTAGATTAGTTAAAACGTCATCGAACCGTTTGTAACGACAACATGTCGTTTTGGGTCACGAATTTTCAATTTCGCTCAAAATATTGTTAAAACTTGTTTTCATTAATTTTTATGTGGATACGAGGAAACATAAATTGATACAAACATAAAATTAGTTAAAACGGCATTCAGTCGTTTAAAACGGCAGTATATCATTTTACTGTTGGTTAAATTGATACAAACATAAAATTAGTTAAAACGGCATTCAGTTGTTTAAAAACGGCAGTATGTCATTTTACTGTTGGTTTTAAATTGTGTATGAAAGTTGAAGAATTCACTGTGATGTAATATGGGTAATTTAGGTAATCTATTAATTTTGAATTAAAATATTTATTTTAAATCATTAATTGTGGTCAAAGGCTAAAATCCCAAACTATATTATGAAATGGACCATTTGCCCCAATTACCACTTGTTTATTTTAGGGAAGGGAAAGGGAGGGGAAAGGGTAAGGGTGGGGGTGGGGGTGGGGGTGGGGGTGGGGGTGGGGGTCTTTGGAAAAAATGAACAGTATTTTATTTTTTGGTTAATTATTTTATTATATAAATGATAAAATATACCATTTTACCCTTTATTAAATTTATCAAGTTGAGTCAAACATTTTATTTAGGGTTGACTAACGGAATATTAGATGGAATCTATCCAATGGATCACAACTACCGTTTAAGTGAAAAGTTTGGCACTTCAACCGCAAAAATAAAAGGTTAAGGTATAATTTGCAAGAAAAATTGAAAGGTTTGAAACCGCTACTGCAACAAAGCCACTTTTAATATAATGCAGCTTCATAAACTGTTAATTTTTGATATTCATTTTGGACTCTCTTTAATTATGTTTGCTTTGAACCTGATAATGTAAATAAGTGACATTTATGAGGTTTCTTTTTTGATGATTTTGCTATTGCAATTGAAAACATGTTTGAAAAATTAACATTGTTGAATTTGAGAGGAAATGAATTATGTTAAAGCACATGAAAAATCAGTTTTAAATCAATTAAAATGATGCATGCAATGTGTCTAATAAAAGAAGAAAGTGAAAAAATGACATTCCGATATTTTTCTCAAAAAAGTCACAGTATTTCATTGAAACAATTAACTAGATGCATACGTCTGTGATTTTGAAAATTTTAACATATAAATTCAAACCTATTTTACGTTAATACATTTAAAATCAATTAGATTAATGCATACAAGATCTTTGCTCAAAGGAAAAATGTAAAAAAGTGAAGAAATGTCACTATTCTAAAAAAAAGTCACAATATCTTATTGGAACAATTACTACATGCATGCATGTGTGTTTTTGAAAATTTAAACATACAAATTCAAGCATTGTTTTACGTTAGACTAATTAGCACAAAACGTTCCTATCTTTGGGGTTGATTTTGGAAACCGTCTCTATCTTTCATTTCTTGGCATTTATGCCCTTACCTTTCACTTTTCGTGCGCTGGACGTCATTTTCATTATTTTTTGACGATTTTACCCTCCATTAAAGTAAAACAAAAAGAAATGAAATGAAAAACAATTGAACAAATTGCAGCCATTGGCCCAAACTTTTTAAAAAGTGCAAATAACCCACCAAACTTCACCTTCTTCCCAAAACTCGCCACCACCATATTGCCGCCTGTCGGCCATTTTCACGCCATCGTTGCCACCGATTTTTGCACCAGCACCGTCTCCTCATCAATCCCTAACATTCCTACACAAATTTCAGTCCCAAAAAAAACAAAATCGAACCAACATTCAGCTAAAAAACAGCCTTATATACACGCCATCTCCTATCCCACTTCCTAGAAATTTCCTGCTTTTCTACCTTATATACCCACTCCAAGACTTTCTTACCCATATTATCATTTCAGTTAATACATAATTAATTTATGTACTCAGAATTGGAGGAAATGGAGAATGGAAATCAGTAGTCTTTCTAGCAATTTAGTGATGATATTCGGCTTGAAGGAAGCAATTTGGCAAGTCTTTCTTTGAATGACTCAATTTGAAGCACCAACCATTCGACAAAATGCCCCACTGAGTAGAGGCGAAATTTCGACATAAGGGTTGGTCCCAGTGAGGTTAATAACTCTTTCTATTCAATCAACCTAGTTGATAATTCCAAGTCTGATTTCAATAGCTTCAATTTTGGGTTCAATAACGATGGATTGAAAGCTGGGGTGAAAGTTTGTAAGAGGAATTAGGGTTTCGAAGGGAGTAAAAATTTGTTTTGTTTTGTCATTGAATTTGGAATTCTGTGGAAGCATGATAATAAAGAAGAACTTGAAATCGGTAATGCCGAGTTTGAAGCTGTGTCGAGTGGGTGAGTTGGGAAAGAGGAAGAAACGCAAGTCCACCAATGGGTATTACCCCCTGCACCTTCTTGGAGAGGTTGCCGCCGGTATAATTCCGTTCAACACCTATAGTATCCAGCAAAATCTCTCATCCGCTGCCGTCCCTGAAGGCCGTTCAACAACTCTCATCCGTGTATATAAGGCCGTTTTTTGGCCGAATTTTGGTTCGATTTTGTTGTTTTTTTGGGGCTGAAATTTGTGTAGGAATGTTAGGGGTTGATGAGGAGATGGTGTTGGTGCAAAAATTTGGCGGCCACGGTGGCCTAAAAATGGCTGGCAGGTGGCGATAGGGTGGAGGCGAGTTTTGGGAAGAATGTGAAGTTTGGTGGGTTATTTGCACTTTTTAAAAAGTTTGGGCCAATGATTGCAATTTGGTCAATTGTTTTTCATTTCATTTCTTTTTGTTTTACTTTAATGGAGGGTAAAATCATCAAAAAACAATGAAAATGACGTCCAGCGCACGAAAAGTGAAAGGTAAGGGCATAAATGCCAATAAATGAAATGTAGGGATGGTTTCCGAAATCAATCTCAAAGGTAGGGACGTTTTATGCTAATTAGCCTTTATGTTAATACACATGAATAGAAAATTGGTAATTAACACATAATGTCCCCACCTTTTACTGTTATTGTGGAAAACGTTCATACCTTTCATTTTTTGGCATTTTCACCTTTATTTCCACATTTCATTGTGCAAAAGTCATTTTTATTTATTTTCTCAAATAAAAATCATAAAATGACTAATATACCATTCTCTTTAAATTAGAAAAAAAAGAAAAAGAAAAAATAATTGCAATCATAGTCCTAAAAATTTTAAAGAGCTCAAATGAGTCTCAAATAAATTATTAAAAGGGTAATTAGTACATAATGTCCCTACCTTTCACTATTATTGTAAAAAAGTCCTTACCTTTTTATTTTATTTTTGTATTTTCACCATTAATTACATATTTGATTACGCAAATCATCATTTTTATCTATTTTCATCCAATTTCTTAATAAAAAGCTAAGAAATGACAAATACACCCTCCCATTTAAATAAAAAGCTAAACAATTAATTGCACCCATAGTTCCCCTTTTTTTGAAAAATAACAAATGAGTCCCCAATAAATTAATTAAAAATTTTATTTTTTTTATAAAAAAAGTGCAAATGAGTCATAATTAAATTTATTTAAAAATGAATAATTTTTTTTTAAAAAATAAAAAGTGCAAAGGAGTCCCAAATAAATTATTAAAGAATTAGAAATAAAATTTTTTTTATTTAAATATGAAGGTATATTCATTATTTCACAATTTTTTATTGAGAAATTGGATGAAAATGATGGTTTGCACAATCAAATGTGTAATTAAGGGTGATAATGCCAAAAAAATGAAAGGTATGGACATTTTTCGCAATAATTGTGAAATGTAGATACATTATGTACTAATTACCCTTTTAATAATTTATTTGTGACTGATATGCGCTTTTAAAAAATGTGGGACTATGGTTGCAATTAGATTGATGCATGCAAGGTCTTTACTCAAAAGAATGAAATGTGTCATTTTGCCACTTTTTTCTAAAAATTGTTGGAGTATCTCATTGTAGCAATTAACTAAATGCATATGTTTGCATTTTTAAAAATTTAAATATACAAATTCAAATCTTGTTTTATGTTAATACATATGAAAAATAAAACTTTAGATTGATGCATGCAAGGTGTTTGCTCAAAACGAAAATATGAAAAAGTGACATTTTAAAAAAAAAAATCACAGTATCTTATTGGAGCAATTAATTACATGCATGCGTGTGCGTTTTTGAAATTTTGTACATACAAATTCAAACCTTGTTTTATGTTAATACACATGAAAAGGAAAGTTTTGAATCAATTTGATTGATGTATGTAAGGTGTTTGCTCAAACATTCTGCCACTTTTTTTCTAAAAAAAGTAAAAATATCTCAGTGAAGCAATTAACTATATGCATATATCTACATTTTTTAAAATTTATATATACGAATTCAAACATTGTTTAATGAAAAAGAAAACTTTAAATCAATTAGATTGATGCATGCAATGTGTTTGAGAAAATGATAATATGAAAAAGTCACATCATCTCATTGGAGAAACTAACTAGGTGCATATGTGTGCATTTTTTGAAATTTAAATATACAAATTTAAACCTTATTTTAATCTTGTATTCAATTTATATTTCTTTGAATCAATTCAATTGACAATGTATTTGTGAAAATAAAAACATGACTCTCTGAAAAAAATCACATTATCTCGTTGGAATAATTAATTAGATGTATTCGTTTTAGTTTTTAAATATATGAATTCAAACATTGTTTTAATCTTGTGTTTAATTCATATTTTTTTGAATCAATTCAATTGATGCATCCAAAGTTTTTGCAAAATGAGAATGTATTTTAATCCTGTATTTAATTCATATTTTTTTTTATTCAATTCAATTGATGCATCTGAGAATGTGAAAAACTGAATTTTTGTCACATTTCTGTGAAGAAAAGATATAATTATTTTTTTCCATTTTAATTTCTATTTTGACATTACTCTTTTGGTTTATTTACGAGCTATTTTCTTCACTCATCGAGTGAGATTTTTGTTATCGTTTTGAAGTATTCACAATAATTTTTGAAATACATCTTTTGAATTTAAAAATCGATAAACGACGAGTTCATAGTAACAAGCCAAGAAGGCCGCAAGAAACACTGTTAATAGTTATTGTTTATTTTACGTTCAATAATTCACGTGAGATAATTTTTGACATTTGAACTTCGTCCATAACATATTTATTGTAGCCACATTGCAAGTTTTTTAACAGATTTTGAACCGTTTAAAATATATAATCGTAGCGTAAAATATCGTATCAAACAAAAATTTTTTAATAATAAAATTTTAAATGGAAAATATTGGATTGGGGGAATGCCACCATCTTTCGAATGCTTTTATTGATTTTCAAATGTTTTATATTTTTGGTGGGCGTAATTAATACGGCTATTAAAATTTTAATTTGGTTTAAGTGTATTAATCATTTCCATTTTTTTTTTTTTTAAAAGTACTCTAATTTCTTCATCAATTTTAGAGCTTGTTTGTCTCCCATTATGGGAGAAAGAATGATGTTTTGAATAGTATTTTTTGGAGAATGTGTGGTTAAAATTGAAAGAAACTTTATTGGTTTATGTGTAGAATATTTTATTATTTGAATGTGTGGTAGAGATTAATTACTGTAGAAAATAATGTTTTGAAAAATGGTAGACAAACATGGGCTTAACATCTTAAGGTCATCATCATGTCAAAATAGCCGAGTTGGTCTAACGCGCCGATTTCAGGCACTGGGCCAAAAGGGGGGGGTTCGAATCTCATTCTTGACAAATCATTTTGCTGTGTTTTTACTTAATTGTATAGACACCCTTCGAAATTTAAAATGGAATGCATTTAGAAAATTATGCGAGTTCACGCTTTAGTATTTGAGTATTAGATGATAATAATTAATAAATCCAAAGCTTAAGAAATACAATCAAAACAAATTTTTTAGTCTCTTCAACTATTAAGCCCTTGTTTGACAATTATTATTTTCAAACTTTTTATTCTATATACTCATTTTCAACCATACATTCACATAATGAAATATTCTGTAAGTAAATTCAAAACTTCTCTCTATTTTTTAACGACAAAATTTTCAAAAAATTACTATTCAAAACTTTATTTTTGTCAAATATTAGAAATTAAATAGGGTCTAAGTATTGCTCGATATTGATATTTTGTTTGAAAAGAACCCGTGATACCAAACATCTTATTCGTGGATTTAGTAATTCATATCGGGAGTATGATAAACGTGTGGATCAAATAAAAATTGGTTCAATTATGAAATTTTCTTATTCAAATGACTAATAACTACAATAACTACTATAGAGAATGGAAATCTTTTCTTTTATAAACAAGTTAAGCTTCATAGCTCCAATCGATATTGGATTGCTAGATAGGGATCTTTGTAGTAGGTTGGATGAAAGTTCATTCAAGAGATAGCCGAGAAATTCAATGTTACCGTTCTTAAACCAATTGAAGTCGAACTTTCTTTCCGTACTAAATGAGTTTTAATCGTCAAATGTTTGTACAAAGATTAGTATAGAAGGCCAAAGAGATGTCAATACTCAATAGTCCTATTATGAAACAGGCCAATACCAATTTGTTATGACACTAGATTGTTACAAAAATGAGAATAGGCAATATGAAAAATAAAACAACTAGAACACTAGATTTATGTGGAAATTCAATTTGGGAAAAAATCATGGGTAGAGAAGAAGAATCCACTAATAATTAATAATAGAGGATTACAAAGGATCTCTCAGACCAAACTATTAAGTTAGATAATCGGTCAATCTCAATATGTGTTGTATACCACACATTTATAATCTAAAAATCCCTAATGACAATGTTTTGATTCGATGCCCTCATTGTGAGGATCTATTCCATTAAATAGAAAATTAGGGTACAAATCATGTACTGGTTTCTAGCAATTACAATTGCTTTTGAGACTATCTATGGTATATATAGTTATTCCATATAGTGAAAATTTAATCACATATATACACTAATTATACGATGGACATCCGTTAAATGAAGATGTCGAAGACCCAACATAAATTGACTAACTTGTTGAACTGCAAAAGGAAATATCAGGTCAAGTAATAATCAGATAGTTTAAGCTACCCACCAGTTGCCTCTACAAAAGGGATCAGAAATAAAATCTCCTTATTATGTCGAAACTTCACATTCACCTCCAATGGAGTATGAACAACTTGACCATCTTGAAGATCAACCAAAGTATTTAACTTCTGGGTACACTTATGTTGGTAGAGAAAAGTACTAGTTGAGGTAGAGTGCACCTCAAGACCTAAGAAATACTGTAGTTAACCCAAGTCCTTCATATGAAAAGAATATTGAAGGCATTCTTGAAGATGAGAAAATGATCTAAAGTCAGTCCCTTTAATTACAATGTCATCAACATACACTAGATGTATGATAATTTCACTTTTAGTCTTATACAGGAATAGAGAGAAATCATACAGACTCTTAACAAATGACAAATTAAGAAGTATAGAGCAAAACTTATCAAACCAAGCATGTGGAGCTTATTTCAAACCATAGAGTGACCGCTTCAGCTTACAAACTTTGGAAGATGGTATAGAAAATAACCAAGATTGTGGGGTCATATAGATTTTCTCCTTAAGATCTCCATACAGAAAGGCATTTTTAACATCCATTTGATGCAAACGTCTTCTCATAATTTACTTTATACTCTTGTCGATTACCGAGTGCCACTCACTGTGTCTTATATCGATCACGCGATCCATCAGATCGTAGCTTAATGGAGTATACATGTTCGTGCAAAACCCGTAAGCGTACGAGATCGTTGACAAGTAATAGAATTGATGAGTTGAGAGTATCGTCTCACAGTTAATAAATTCAATTCAAATTCACTAACTTTTTATGGGATTCGAATTCTGTAAACAAAGAGAGTTTGATTATTTTTTATGTTAAATTAATCTAAGAAAGCAGTAAAAATGTGGTTTTTATCAATTTATCGATGATTGTATTGGATTTCAAATTCGCCTATTGCTATCTATTTGTCATGGTAATGGTAATTTTTTTAGGAAATCAACTATTTTGTGGTATGATAAAATTCCACACTTGCATCGCGTGTTTAAATGAAAACAATGATAAAATCAAATTTGAAATGGTACAATAAACAAGGTCACATATACATATAATGATTGACAAGACTACAAATGAGGTCACAAATAGTGATTTTCAATCAAGTCACATATTGGAAATGTAAACTAAATCAGACCACAAACATATAAAATCTTAAATAATCTGGTAAATTAGATCACAGATACATATAATTGTATACAATCAGATCAGAAATTAGAAAAGAAAAATAAATTAGGTTACATATACATATAATGGTGTATAATCATGTAAATAAGGTTACAGATGCAATGAATGGTATACATTCAACTCATAGATCCATAAAAACCTTGGTCACAATCGAATTGAAAGGTCACATACGGCCTATTGTATGTCACAAATCATTCATTAATAGAAAAAAATCAATATCTATAAAACAACACTTTCAAATGGAAACCCTCACCCATTTCCTTTGCGTCCAATTTGTTTTCCAAAATCGCGTCCAATTTGTTTTCCAAAAGAGTTTGAATCGCGAAAGGAAACTAAAGATTCGTCTGCGAAAAAGGCTAGTGTGCACTCATCGGTGTAAATACTGCACCGCATCGTAGAACCAAATGGCCCTCGGGTTGGGGAAAATAATGTGCCTCACGAGCGCGCCATGAATTAGTCGCGTGCGTACAGGTTTGTCTCTGATTAGCTTTAAGTATTTAGAATATAACTTTCTCCACAGATATCCGATCGAGATGAGTCAATATGTATTTGAAAGATAATTCAAAGGGATATAATTATTCTAGAAATAAATGTTTTCCAATTCTAACGTTTGCTATTTGAGAAATGGGTCTCAAGTTGAGACCAAAAATTCGAAGCATAACTTCTTCGGCTGGAAATTGATTTGTGAAAATACTTCCACTATATTTCGGTCCTTTGAGCTCCAATTGCATCCTCTTGATCTTATATGATCTTCAATCATCATTTTGTGCTTCGAATCAACAATTGAATGTTTACACTTTGGCCCCCAAACTTTGAATTTCCTTCGTTTTCGCATATTTCACCTTTCCAAATTTGTACAGAAGTTTTGTACCAACTGATGAAGGTTTAACCACAACCCAATCGACCCCGATCAAGAACAAGAACAACGCAAAAAGATTGAATACACCGGAACAATGAGAGGAGTCCAAGCAACGAAATTTGTTTGCAGATTGCTATGCCTCCAAAATCCTAAGAAAATAATCAAGAAAAAAGATTCGTCAGTCTCCACCTCCGCAAATCCGACACCTCCAAAAGGAAATTTCAAGTCTTCGTCACCGTCCTCTACTTGCAACGTTCAGACATAAGAAAATGAATCCAAATCACTAAAAAAATTGGTAAGATTTCCGATCAGAATTGCAAGACCTAGAAACATCAAGAAAATTGCAGAATTGGAGGAGGCTCTGAATCCATGAAAATGTTTTGATTTGATGCCCTTTGATCATTTGAAAATCTGCAAGTGAATGAGATCGTGAATAAATAATAAAGTGATGAATAGAGAGTCGAACCCACGAGGACTATGTGTTTGATCGAGTTAAAATTAATTGCGACTTTAATCAAATAGCAAACAATTTTTGTGATTTTTCTATATTAATCCCTAAATTATCAATTAAGCTAATGAAAGTAATTAAATGTATTTTTCAAATATGTGAGAAGCATTGCTAAGATATCGAATCCCCCTTATTATTCTATTTTTAGTGTAACAATTAAAATGAATATTTGAAATCATTCATGTTGGTCAATGTCTTTAATTTCATTGAAAGACTCTCTTGATAGAGATCAAATATATTCATCTCATGTGTTCTTTCTATCTCTCATTGAAAGATGCAATGATAAATGCATTAATAAAGTGTTAGAACACCTATTGAAATCATATAAAACATAGATGTATATTTCTATCATCTATCGAATCTTACAATGTCTATTATATTGTACTTAAACCATATTATCTCTCTCTCTCAAACTTTAGACTTCACCCTTTTCACTAGTTTTCCCTTCTTTCTTTTGATTCCTCATTCAACCATGGAGTTTTACCAATATAATATAAAATACAATAAATTTATCTTATGTGTGTCCTCCACCTTCACAGTTAGCTCACCCTTCTCCATGTCAATCAAAATTCGACTTGTTGCTAAAAATGGTTGACCTAAGATAATTCTCATATCATGGTCATCTTCGAGGTCCATAACAAGGAACTCCGCGAGGAATATTAGCTTCTCAACCTTGATGAGCGTATCCTTAACCTTGCCCCGTGGGTATCTAATACTCCTATCTGCTAGCTGCAGCATCACATTTGATCATTTGACTTCCCCAACTCCTAGTTTCCTGAAAGTAGACAAAGGCATTAAGTTTACACTTGCACCGTATCACATAAAGCATAAAAATGAAATCATTTGCCTAGTGAAATAGGTAAAGTAAAACTCCATAGGTCCTTGAGTTTTGATATTTTGCAGCCTTACAGTGCTCTTCCCGGTCAATGCCTTTTCTTCCCAGTATGGAAGCTTTCTTTTCTTAGATATCATGTCTTTCAGAACTTTGTATACATCGAAATCTGTCAGATTGTATTGAGGAATGAGATGTTGATGTGGAGCTTTTTCAGCATATCTAGGAACTTCTTGAGTTAATCATCGAGCTTTCTCCTTCGCAGTCTTTGTGGAAAAGTTAGTGGTGGCACAAATTCCTTAGTAAGATCAGTTTACTTAACCTTTGGATCCTCTGATGTTCTTTCTATCTCTGCTTCTTTGTTTTACTCAGATTTCTCCAATTGTTCCTCAACCGTGGTATGTACATTTTCTTTTGTAGCAACTATCTCTTTACATTAATCTCTAGTTGTTGAACTCCACTACAGGTAGTTATTATCTCAATCTGTTCGTCCTCCAATATTTTTACTGCCATTACCTGCTGTTTAGGATTTATCTCAGTCTCACTAGATAATGCTCTTGGTAGTCTCTCTGAAAGTGATTTCTCTATTTGTTTCATCTGATTTTCTAAGCTCTTGATGACAGTTCCCTGAACTTGCAAGGTTTTATCTGTTCTTTGCATGTGTTCGGTGGATATCTCTACCAATTTAGTAACAAGATCTTCTAATGAAGATTTATCTTCTCTCTGCTGAAAACCTGGTGGTGCAGTATGTCGTGGCGCAATCTGAGCTCTCTAATTGTTGCTCCATTGAAAACTTGGGTAATTCCTCCAGCCTAGGTAGCAAGTGTTAGGATTTTGATTGTGTTGTTACCTTTGAAAATTCTGAGTGTAGTTCACATACTCCACCATCTAAACAAAATGAGACCCTACATTACAATCAAAACTCTCGTGTTTCCCTCTATAATGTTTGCATTTCAGTCCCATTGTTTGGGCTGTGTTTATCTGATCCACCTTCTTTATCAATGATGCCAACTGTGATGAAATTACTATCACAGAATCAATTTCGAATACCCTAGCAACTCTCTTTCCATTCGTCCTTTCAGTAGGCTAAAACGCATTGGAGAATGCCAAATCCTCCATGATTTGGCATTCTGAGTCTAGTTGTTGGAATGTGGTAATCTCGTCCCTCAGCTTTGCAATCCTTTTCGACCGAAAATATTTGTTAAGGAATTTCTAACTAAATTGGTTCCATGTAGTGATTCTTTGAGGTGGATAACTGTCTAACCACTCTCTAGTTGAATTTCTCAATGTGTATAGGAAAAGCCTCAGTTTGATTGCTTTACTAGACACGCCTGGATACTCGATAGTTACACAAATGTCCAAAAATCTTGATATATAAGCGTTGGGATTCTCCGTAGCTCTCCCAAAGAATTGTGGTGCATTTTGGAACATGTTGATCACATCAGTCCTTAGGTGGAAGTTTGCCTAACCAAACATCGGATATACTATGCTAGATTAGCTTTCCACAATCGGTGGATTTATGTACTCCCCTATTAGCCTTGCATCAACCACATTCGGTTGTATTGCTTCCATATTAGCCCCGATGACTATTTGATTCGAATTTTCCTCTATCATGTCTTCCTCTTTCTATTTTTGGTATGTTTCTAACTGTTGTCTTTTTCGAAGGTTGAATATTCGTTTGATCTTTGAGTCAAATTGAGCAAGTTCACCGATTATCGAATAATCGAGATTAGATTAGGTTTATTAGTGTTTTTGTTAGGTCAAGGGGCTGTTGAGACTATAAACCTCTATTTGGGTCATCGCATCAATACCGATTACGTACGGCATTGTTCCTAGCCATCACATACAAGGTCCTGAAAAGGAAGCAGTAAATACTGTAAAGTTTTTCCAATATAATGAACTAAACTAAAAAAAAAAATTAAAATTCAGACTAAATCTAAAATTAACTTATCAAAAACAATAGTCCCGAACAACGACGTCAAAAATTTGATCCTTTGAAAACCCGCAAGTGAACATGATCGTGAACAAGTAATAAAGTGATAAATAGAGTGTCAACCCACGGGGACTATGTATTTGATTGAGTTAAAATTAATTGCAACTTTAATCGAATAACAAACAAATTTTGTGATTTTTTCTATACTAATCCCTAAATTATCAATTAAACTAATGAAAGTAAGTAAATGTTTATTTTCAAATATGTGAAATGTATTGTTAAGATGTCGAATCCTCATTGTTATTTCATTTTTAGTGTAACAATTAAAGTGACAATTTGAAATCATTCACGTTGGTCAATATTCCTAATTTAATTGAAAGTCTCGCTCGATAGTGATCAAATACATTCCTCTCCTGTGACCTTTTTATTTCTCGATGAAAGATGTAAACATGATAAATGCATTAATAAGTGCTAAAACACCTATTGAAACCATATAAAGCAAGCATAGAGATGTACCTCTATTATCTATCGAAACTTACATTGTTTATTATATTGTGCTTAAACTCTATTGTCTCATTTGATAACAATAAAATTCACTAACAATTCAATTGGTGATCAAACAATTGAAAAGAATGATAAAAAGATAATAAACATCCACAAATCAAACAAGATTAAAGTCAAATAATTAATTAAAAATTAAAAATATCATAGCAAGGGTTCATCTCATCTAAAAAATATATAAAACTAGTCTAACATATCGAAATTACAAGAAATCATATTTAAGTGAAAAGACATAACTCGGATTTTTGATAAATTGAAAAGATGAAGATGAATTTTGAAATTTTAAATTTTTTTCAAGGGTTTTTTTATGAATCACCACTTGTGTATTCTCTTCTTTGCCCAAAAATCAAGTTAGAATTTTCATTTGATTGAATTCTTGCAAGTCTCATTCAATCCTCTTACAAAAATTATGAATTTTCCTACTTTGATGATAATAATTGATGAATATTGGAGTATGAGATGTATATGAGATGTCTATAATATGTATTCTGTTGTTAGGTATTTATAGGAGTAGAAAATTGGTTAAAAATCACGTCCAAATTGGTTTTCAAAATAGTTCCAATCGAATAAGGAAAGTCGTCTTCGCGCATAGATTTTTTTTGTTTCGACACAACTGTCAGTATTTTGACCATAAATTTCTTTCCCAATATCCTATTGAGACGATTCAAAATGCGTTAGAAATATAACTAAAAGGGGTACAACTTTTCTAGATTATAATTTTTCAATCCTGACGTTTACTATGCCAAAAAGGGGTATTAATTTTCAGCTAAAAATCTAGAATATAATTGGAAATTGATTTTGATAATATTTTGACAAATTCTTATGCGAACTCATGTAGTAATAGTAGCTACGAAACCCACACAAAATTGATTCAACCCAAGAAAGTCAAAAAATCAATGTTTTAAACTTGGTTAAAAAACAGTGAATTAAGGAACCAACACAATCATTGACAATATGTTGGCCCCATGATTACAAGACTTAAGAATCTCACTCGATTTTGTTTGAACGCCACAAGAAATATTCTTTATAAGTTCACAATTAGCTCGATGAACGACAAGAAGAAAGCAATATGTCTTTCAATTAATCTCTTAATAAATTGTGTGTTTTACAATTAATAGAATAATACTATTTATAAGAAACCCTAAAATCCTAGTAAAAAAAGGGAATTAAACTCTTAAAATAACAAAAGACATCACAAAATAGAGTTTTAACTAATATAGAAGATTGCGCAAAATTTGGAAAAATTGCATCCCAATTTGAACTATACGGCCGCATAAGTTTATTCCATGCAGTTGCATAGGCTAGTAGGCTGTCCTCCATCTGGTCACGGTATGGATGCATGGGACCGCATGTATAGGAGTGTTATGCGGTCGCATAGCTTCGCCATTCAACTCTCGTCTCCGCTGCTTGAACCAAATTGATCCATCTTGTTTTTTCTTCCAAACTCAACATGAAAGTTGTCCCGTTGCTTGCCTCATCAATATTTCGTCTACCGTGGCTTGAGCAAACAATCTCATAGCTTCCTTGACTCGCTTCCCTCTAGACCTAGTCATCAGTCTTCCATCAACGATCAATGGATCCTTACTCAAACTTTCCCTCATATCACGTATCACATCATCTCCTCCCTCTTCGAAAGGATTCGACCTCGAATCTATATCTGCATCAAAGAGAGAAAGATCAGAGATATTAAAAGTAGCCGAAACATTATACTCACCTGGAAGATCTATTTGTAGACATTGTCATTGATCTTTTCAGGGACTTGGAATGGACCATCTCCCCATGGCTGCAACTTCAACTTTCTTTGTTCTGGAAAACGTTCTTTCCTCATTTGGTTGAGAAGTATAATGCTCATTTTTCTTCTCAATTTGCAACCTTACCTTTTCATGGAGTGATTTCACCAAGTCGGCATTCTTCTTTCCTTCTAACTACCCCTTTCATTCATATGTGAAATAATTAAATCCAAATGTGTTAATGGATTAAAACCATATAAATTTTCAAAAGGCGATTAAGAAGTAGTAGAATGCGTGACCTTATTATATGCAAATTCAATGAATGGTAAACACTAATCCCAACTCTTCAAGTTTTTATTAACTATGGTACGTAACAATTGTATCATAGTCCTTTTAACTACCTCAGTTTGCCTATCCGTTTGTGGGTGACAAATAGTAGAAAACAATAACTTGGTTCCCAACTTATTCCACAAAATCCTCAAAAGTGACTAAGGAATTTAACATCCCTATCTGATATAATGCTTCTAGGAATCCCATATAAGCGTACTACCACCACAAATATTGAATTTCTTCATTTATTAATCCTAGGTAAACCCAACGCAAAATCTATAGACATGTCAACCGAAGGTTCCCTAGGAACGGGTAATGACGTATATAAACCTTGAGGTAGATGATAAGTGCGTTTTCTAACGTGTATTTAGCAACTTTACATGACTAGTTGTTGACATTAATGCTTGAATATGGCTTAATTCGGTATAAATTGTGCTTATAGGACTACATTGATGGATGGAATGAAATGTATGCAAAAAAAATTGAAAAAGGACCAAAATGGAGGAAATTTAAAATTCAGGGACTGAGATACTGATATCCAAAAGATGACTCGGAAGAGAAATTGAAGAAGTGAAGATGACAAGATCAAATTGAGCATGTAACTTTTGCATTGGAACTAGAAAATTGGGAAAAATGGTCGAGAAATGGAGAAGACAAAGTGCAAGGACCAAACCGCAAACGATAAGAAGTTTCTATCTCTATGCGGTCGCATAGAGCCTTGCATGGAATTCCAGTGTGAAATCTGTGTATTCTATGCGACCGCATAGATCCTTCTATGCGGTCGCATAGAAGGAATTATCAGCGAAATTCTGGGTTTCCTAATTCAACTACAACTCGAACTCGTAAGGAAACAAGATTTAGGTCACCTATATAACCCTAAAACATCTAGAAAAAGTGGGCTACGCATCTTTAGAGAGAAAAACTGAATGAAAACCAAGGGAAAGGCAAAACCAAGAGATTTTTACATCGAAGATTGAAGAATTCAAGATTCATATTCAAGTTTTGGGTGATGTCTTTTCCTTAACAATTTTCTTGCTCTTTATTTTTATTCATGCTAGGCTAAGGTCTTGGTAATAGAAATCAAATTAATTCAATCCTCGTGGGACGATACTCGAAATTTTACAATTTTCACGTTATTACTTGTTAATGAACCGTGCAGTTGCGGTAATTTACAAAGCGAACATATTTTCTTGATCAAGTTTTTGGCGCCGTTGCCGGGGATTGAGTTTTACTTTGATTTTTGTTATTTAGACACTAAGTCAAACTTGTCTTTATTTTTATTTTACATTTTCATTTTACTTAGTTTTTCTACTAGGGCTGAGTTAAGTGCCACTATTTTTCTTACATTCAGAGCTTGCATGCGAAGATCAATCAGCTGTGAATTACTTCAAGCTGACTTGGAAATTGAACGAACCTTTCATCGCAGACGGAGGGAAGCAAGAGCAACAGAACAGACAGATCAAGGACAAATACAAATGGCTGATCAACAATTGGAACCGAGCGTAAATTATGTAGCTCCAGCCAATGTAGAGGCACGATATGATGGGAATGCTCTTCTTGGAGATTTCTTGTCACCGTTCGTTGCTCAAAGTCAATCCAGTATTGTCTACCCCTCATTTGAATAGCCAAACTTTCAGATGAAGACTAACATCATCCAACTATTCCAAAACGGGCATCAATTCTACGGGTTGGCCAATGAGAATCGATATACGCATGTCTCTCACTTCTTGGATATGTGTCAACACTTCAGGTACCAAGGGATATCCGAGGTTGCAATCAGGTTGATGTTATTTCCACACTCTCTACGAGATAAAGCACTCGAATGGTTAGATTCACTCCATGTGGCCAGCATCACTATTTGGAACGACTTGGCTCATAAATTCTACACGAAGTTCTTCTCACCAGCCAAGGTTGCAAGATTGAGGCACGAAATATCAATATTCTGCCAGAATGAGTTTGAATCGTTTGATGAGGCATGGAATAGATTCAAGAATATGCTGAGAAAGTGTCAACAACATGGATTTGACAAACCATCACAAATCAGGATTTTCTACATATGAATGTTTCCAACTTTCAGGAACATGGTGGACTCATCATCAAATGGGTCCCTAACCACCAGAACGATTGATGGAGCTTGGGAATTGTTCAAGAGAATGGCTAATACTTCAGTCATGTGGTCGTCAGATCGAGGAGGTCCAAAGAAAACTGCTTGAGTCTACGAGGTAGATACATATTCAGCTTTATTTGCAAAGATTGACTCCCTATTTCACAAAAATGGAGAGCATAACGCAAACGGTGAATTCAGTACAAGTTAAGAAGTCAAATTGCGAAGAATGTGGAGTAGAACATGGCACAACTGAATGTCCCATCCTTACGTAAGGAAAGGAACACGTAGATTACGTCCAATGGAACAACGTCAGCAAAACAACCCCCATTTTGACACATATAATCCGGGATGGAGAAATCACCCAAATTTCTCTTGGGGTGGAAATCAGAATCAAAATCACAACAGAGCTCAATGACAGTTCCAGCAAGAGAAGAAACCTTATTTGGAAGATGTGTTGGCAAAGTTCATGGAAACCACAAATCAGTTCATCAAAAAGGCTGAAACAAACTTCTAAAATCAGGGCATGGCTATTAAGAATCTGGAGACTCAAATTGGCCAATTATCTCTCTTTATGACATGAAGAGCCCCTGGTGCATTACCGAGCAACACAGAAGTAAATCCTAGGGAGCATGTTCAATTCATTACTACACGAAGTGGAGTTCAGTTACCTGAGATACATGTCAAGAGATCGAGTGCAAACATAAAACGAGTGGAGTTTTCTAAAAAAGAGAATGAGAAGCGGTTGACAACACCAAGAAGACATCGGTAAGAGAAAGCCTAGAAAAATCACAATAAGTGTCAGATAATTCAGTAAATCCCTATGAGCCACCAATTCCATTCCCACAACAGTTGAGGAAGCAAAGGATGGAAGAGCAATACAAAAAATTTCTTGAAGTGTTCAGAAAACTCCATATAAACATCCCACTGGCTGATACACTTTTCTAAATACCGAGTTACGCTAAATTCTTGATGGACATTCTATCAAACAAACATAAGTTGGAGGATCGTAAGATAGTGATGTTAATTGAAGAAGTCAGTGCCAGAATCCAGAAAAAGCTTCCACCAAAACTAAATGATCCAGAGAGTTTTACCGTGCCCTGTACTATTGGTGAAATCTATTTTGATAAAGTATTTGTCATCTTGGTACCAGTATTAATTTAATGCTCTTATCTGTTTTCAGGAAACTTGGACTAGGAGAAGGTAAAGCAACCACGATTACATTGCAACTGGCTGACCGATCTTTGACACATCCAAGGGGAATCATAGAAGACGTGCTAATCAAGGTGGAAAAATTCATCTTCCTTACTTATTTTCTCGTATTGGATATGGATGAGGACAAAGATGTTCCGCTAATACTGGGCAGACCATTTTTTGCCACAAGTAGAGTATTGATTAGTGTTCGTAAGGGACAGCTAATTTTGAGGCTGGGTGAAGAGTAGATATCTTTCAACATTTTCAAGGCAATGCATTTTCCTTCAGAGGCAGATAGTTGTTTCCAAATTGATATCATTGACAAGGCGGTGCATGATACATTTCTACTTCAACATCATTCAGGTACATATGAGGCGTGCATTGCTCATTCTCAATCAACAAATTCAAATTTACTAGAGATTGAAACTTGTGCACGGTTTATGGAAACTAACCATACTTTCGAAAATAGCAATTTGAAGAACTCGGAACATGCAATAGAAAGTTTGTACCATCCATTCATCAACTACCTAAACTGGAGCTAAAGAAATTATCACCGCATCTCAGATATGCTTATTTGGGAGAATCATGCACTCTCCCCGCAATTATCTCAAACACAATCAGCGAGGTGGAGGAAGAAAAATTACTTCGAGTGCTTCGGGAGAATAAAACAATAATAGGATGGACTATAGCTGATATTAAGGGGACCAGCCCTTCATTGTGCATGCATAAGATTCTCATGGAAGAGAATTTTTGACCTATTGTGGAGAGTCGACGGAGGTTTTATCCAAATATGAAAGAAGTGGTCCGGGCCGAAGTATTGAAGCTCTTAGACGTGGGCATAATCTATCTTATATCAGACAGTGAGTGGATAAGTCCAGTTCAAGTTGTACCGAAGAAAGGGAGAATCACAGTCGTACCCAATGAGAAGAATGAACTTATTCCTACCAGAACAGTTACGGGATGGAGGGTTTGCATTGACTACCGTAGACTCAATACAGCAACATGGAAGGATCATTTTCCTCTCCTATTCATGGATCAGATGTTGGAAAGGCTAGTGGACCATTCATACTACTGTTTTCTTGATAGGTATTCAGGTTACAATCAGATACCAGTAGCGCTGGACGACCAGGAGAAGACCACCTTCACATGTCCTTAAGGTACCTTTGCTACCGTCTGATGCCTTTTGGACTATGCAACGCTCCAGCCACATTTTAGAGATGCATGATGGCTATATTTTCTGACTTGGTTCAGAGGTTCAGTGAAGTGTTCATGGATGACTTCTCTGTATTTGGATCTTCACTAGATGACTGTTTGAAACACTTGAACTTAGTCTTACAGAGATGTAGGGAAACAAATCTAGTTCTGATTGGGAGAAATGTCACTTCATGGTATAGGAGGGCATTGTCCTAGGACATCGGGTATTCGCTAAAGGAATTGAGGTAGACATGGCAAAAATCCAAGTTATTGAGAAATTACCGCCGCCAACTTCTGTAAAGGGGTTCGTAGCTTTTTATGTCATGCTGGTTTCTATAGAAGGTTCATCAAGAATTTCTCGAAGATCACAAAACCATTATGCAATTTGCTGATGAAAGACATCCCATTTAGCTTCTATGAGGAGTGTTTGATAGCTTTTCACACCCTAAAGGAGAAGCTTACTTCAGCTCCAGTGGTAGTCATACCAAATTGGGAATTACCGTTTGAATTGATATGTGATGCCAGTGATTACGCCGTGGGAGTGGTATTAGGACAACGCAGAAACAAAATTTTTCATGTGATATACTACGCCAGCAAAACTTTGAATGATGCATAACTAAATTATGCAACCACAGAGAAGGAGTTATTGGAGGTTGTGTATGCATTTGATAAATTTCGTCCTTATTTGGTTGGGTCCAAAGTCATCGTCTACACAGATTACGTGGCACTAAAGTATCTGATGACGAAGAAAGATGCCAAGCTGAGATTGATTCATTGGGTCTTACTACTGCAAGAGTTTGACATAGAAATTAGGGACAAAAAGGGTAGTGAAAACGTGGTAGCAGATCACCTATCTCGTCTGGAGCTTCATCAACCAGACGAGTCAATGGATATAAGCGAGATTTTTTCAGATGAGCATATTCTCAGTGTGGAGACAGCACCATGATATGCTGATATTGTCAACTACTTGGCCAAGTCCATTCCCCCACTAGATTATTCGGCTCATCAGAGGAAGAAGTTCTTTGCAGAGTTGAAATACTATTTTTGGGAAGATCCAGTCCTCTATAAGCATGGTGCAGATCAGATTATCCAGCGATACGTGCCTCAAGAAGAAGTGCACCAAATTTTGGAGAATTGCCATTCATCAGCAAACGTAGGACACTTTGGGGCCTCCAAGACAGCAGCAAAGGTCTTACAGTCACAGTTTTATTGGCCTACATTGTTTAGGGATGCTTTTGAATTCTGAAGAGATGTAATCGGTGTCAACGCATGGGGAATATCTCCAGAAAGCATGAAATGTCCCTGACAAATATTCTGGAAGTGGAGCTGTTTGATGTTTGGGAAATTGACTTCATGTGACCATTCCCATCGTTATTCTCCAATCAATACATACTTGTGGCGGTTGACTATATCTCTAAGTGGGTAGAAGTAGTGACATTACCTACTAATGATGCAAAAGTGGTGATCAGATTCCTCAAGAAGCATATTTTCACTCGTTATCGCACACCTAGGGGTATCATCAGCAGTGGGGCAAACACATCTGTAATTGCCAGTTTTATCAGTTGCTGAGTAAGTATGGAGTCAAACACTGCATAGCAACCCCATATCATCCTTAGACCAGCGGGGAGGTTGAAGTCTCCAACAGAGAATTGAAGAGAATATTTGAGGCCACTGTAAATTCTTCACGAAAAGACTGGTCAAGAAGTTGGACGATGCCTTGTTGGCCTACAGAATAGCATTCAAAACACCGATAGGAATGTCACCATACTGGTTAGTATTTGGAAAATCATGCCATTTACTAGTTGAGTTGGAACATCGAGCATATTGGGCGCTTCGAAGGTTGAATCTAGATCTGCAAGCAGCGGGTGAACAACGGTTACTACAGTTAAATGAAATGGGTGAGTTTCATCAGAAAGCTTATGAGAATGTAAAAATCTAAAAGGAGCGAACCAAGAAGTTTCATAACATGCATATTCAAAGAAGGGAGTTTCTTGTAGGGCAGCAAGTGCTGTTGTTCAATTCTCGCCTAAAGTTTTTCCCAAGAAAATTGAGGTCACGGTGTTCTGGTCCATACACTATTACACGGGGACTTCTCAAAAGACAAATCCACCATTCATCTTAAGCCACCAGAGTGATCTCCACACGGTACAGTCGAGCTATCGACTATAAACTAGCACTGGATAGGAGGCAACCATCATTTCTACCATTTTACTTATTCCGCTTTATTCATTTGATTTCGCACTTTTCAGTTTTTTCTGCCTTTTTGACAAATTCAAATCATCAAATCATCTTGAGTGAAATAGATTCGGTTAAGGTCTTGATAATAGAAATCAAATTAATTTAATTCTCGTGGACGATACTCGAAATTTTACAATTTTCACTTTATTATTTGTTAACGAACTGTGCACTTGCGGTAATTTGCAAAGTGAACATATTTTCGTGATCAATAGAACCTTAGATTTAGACTTTTTGCACGTGATGCATCTACTACAAATCCGATCAATATCAACTTTCATTTTAGGCCAATAAAAATGTTCACCTAACATTTCTGTGGTCTTCTTAACCTCAGAATGACCTTTTAGACCTCTACCATGTACTTCAGTACTAATAATTCTTTCAATGAACATTTAGAAGCATATAACTTATTTTCTCATAATAAATACCCATGATGCCTAAATAATCTATCAATAACACCCTTATCATGTGATGCTTATATATTAGAGAAATCTGACGCATTAGCACACATGTCCCTAACATATTCAAATCATAACAATTTGCCATCTAAAGAAGTTAGAAGCACGTACATTCTTGATAAAGCATCTGCTACCACTTTTTTTTTTTACCTTATTTGTACCGAATAACATAAGGAGATGTCTCAATGAACTCCATCTACCTTGCATGTCACATGTTTAGCTTGTCTTGACCTTAAATGCTTCAAGGACTCATGATGGTATGAATCACGAACTCCGTTGGCCATAGGTGGTGTTGTCATGTCTCCAAAGCTCAAATAAGTACATATAACTCCTTGTCATATGTAGGATAGTTGAGAGCTGCTCCACTTAGATTTTCACTAAAATAAGCGATTGACCTTCGTTCCTACATTAAGATAGCTCCAATACCTATTCCCGAGGCATTACATTCAAAAGTTAGATAATGATAAAATCGGTGCGGTACACAACCTATCTTTAATAGTATAAAAAACATGCTCTTGTTCAACGCCCTAATAAAATCCTAGACTTTTCTTTATAATCTATGTGAATGGTGTGACAAGCGTGCTAAAGTTTTTAACAAAATACCTATAAAAGCGAGCTAACCCATGAAACCTCCTTATCTTAGTTATGCTTTTAGGTGCTAACCACTCCTTGATGGCTCTGATTTTCTCCTCATCCACTTCAATACCCTTAGCACTAATGACATAACCAAGAAAAACAACATTTTCCATGCAAAACGTGCACTTTTTAAATTTAGAATAAAGTTGTTCTTGCCTTAAGACCACAAGCACACAACGTCAATGCCCTATATGTTCATTTATATCCTTACTATACACCAAGATGTCATCAAAGTAAACTATTACGAATTTACCTATGAATAAACGTAAAACATGATTCATTAATCTCATAAATGTACTAAGTGCATTAGCAAGTACAAATGGCATGACTAACCACTCATACAATCCATATTTAGTTTTAAAAACGATTTTCAATTCATCTCCTTCCCTCACCCAATCTGATGATAACCACTTTTAAGGTCATTTTTACTAAACATACATGATCCATGTAATCCATGTAATTCATCTAACCTAAGAATATGATGACGATACTTTACCCTTATATTGTTGATGGCCCTACAATTGACACACATCCTTCGGGTTTCATCTTTCTTTGGCACAAGTAGCATTGGCACGGCACGGTACAGCACATTGACTCATACTCTCTCTCACTTTTCCTTTGCTCATCAAATTTTACACTTGCATTTGAAGTTCCTTAATCTCATCGGGATTGCTCCGATAAGCCGGCTTGTTTGGAATGACAACTTCATGTACGAAGTCAATTTGATGTTTTATGGCTCAAATGAGTGGTAGCCCATTAGGCATGTCCTCTAAAAACACGTCTTTGAATTCCTGCAACAAAGAAGTAGTCAAACTATGGAGGGGTATTAGATTCCTTAAGATTGAGGAATGACTCCTTATAAACCAACAAGATCATAGGTCGGTTCTCAAGCCCTCTTCAACTCACTCCCCTTTGCAAAGAGATTCACTTTTAACTTTTCTCTCCTCACACAAAACTCTTTTTCTTTCCTCTCTTGTGACTCTACTCTTTTTTGCTCACTTTTAGCCATCTCACTATTTTCTCTCTTACTCTCTTGTTGTGAAGGGTCAATCTCATTCCATTTTTCTCTCAATCTTTTTTCTTCCCCACTTTTCAACTTGATTTGATTTCCATTCACTTGTTGTGGTTCAACGGTGCAAAAGTAATAGATTTCCAATCCTTAGTAAAGTTGTACCTATTTTTGTACTTATTATGAATCACCTTCCTATCATATTTCCATGACCTCCCAAACAAAAATATGTCTAGCATGTATAGAAACTATATCATACATCACTTCATCATGATATCTCCCAATTGAAAAACTGACCAACACTCTCTTATTCACCTTAATCTCTCCACATTCATTCAACCATTGTAATTTGTAAGGCCAAAGATATTTTAGCATAGTTAATCCCAGTTTTTCAACAAGTGTTGTGCTAGCCACATTGGTACAACTATTGATCAATAATCATACTACATACCTTGTTGTTGAAGTGGCATCTTGTATGAAATATGTTCTTCATTTGTTACTTCAAGTCATCCACTTTGACTTGATTACTAAGAGCTCACTGTGTAACCAATAGATCTCCCACATCATACTCCACTTCCTCACCATTGCTAGTATCTTCCAATTCTAGCATGTCATCATATTCACCCTTACCCTCATTATCACTCACCACTTTTTCATTATCATGCAAGATCATTGCCCTTTTGTTTTGAGATTGAGAGGCAATGTGTCTCGAACCCAAGCACCTGAAGCATTTGATATCCTGATTCCTAGAGGGTTAGGAATCCTCTTGAGTGTAGCTTTGCTAGCAACTTCCTCTCTTTCCTTCGAAAGCTCAGTCTTACCTTTTGAAGTAGCCCCATCACCTTTATTATTATCCAACTTCAGTTTCTAAAAAAGAATACCTATGAATATCTAGTTGTTTCCTTCCTCTTCAATTGTCTTTCCACCTTCATAGATACATGTAACATGTCTTCCAACTACACATAATATTGCAACTCTACCACATTGACTATATTCATATACAAATCATTTAAAAACTGGACCATGGTAGCTCTATATCCTCCTCAACATTTGTTCTTATCATCACAATCTTCATCTCCTTGTGATAATCCTCTACGCTCTTAGAGCCTTGGTAGAGGCTTTGTAATTTTTTATGAAGCTCTCGATAATAATGATTAGGCACGAACCTCTTCCTTATGATAGCCCTCAATTCTTCCCATGTATTAATAGGTCTCTCACGGTTCCTCCTCCTAGATGTTACTACTTGATCCACCAAATAATAGCATAATATGTAAATTCAAGTACCGCAATCTTTACCTTCTTTTCCTCTAAGTAATTGTGGCAATCAAATATCAACTCTACTTTCTTTTCTCACTCCAAGTATGCATCGGATCACTCCTTCATTTGAATGAAGGAATTGTCATCTTGATTTGCCCATACTTCTATCAACACCATACCCAACTAGATTTCTACCCCTCCTTTCATACCTAAACCATCTATCCCTCATTCTTCCTAACTCGACATCTACCAATGCATCCTGATCAATATCACTATCCGCTTTCTATTCACCAGCATAATCTACTCTATGATCCCCATTTCCTTGCCTCCTTGCATTGGAATTTCTCTGGATTGTTCCATACATAAATTAGCAACCAACGTGTCTTGCTTATCCAGTCTATCTCCCACATCCTAAAACAACATTTCGAAACGTTGTATCACCTCATCCGATATGTTAACTTGGTTATTATTCCTGCTTGAAGTAGAATCTATATCCAACATTCTAAATCTAATTTAATATTTTCCTCAAGTGTATACGCTCGTGTGTCACTCAAATTGGCTTTTTCCCTCTATTAGTCTTACTACTTTTGCATTTTTCTACTCAATACTTTCTTGCAAGGGTTTCAAAGAACTAATTCGATCTGAATCAATATTAATCCTTATAGAGTTTCAAACCAAGATTTGAGTAAGAAAAATTGACTATACAATAACTCAAAAGAAATAATTGATGCTTTAAAGGACACTAAGGAAATATTCAAGAAGGTGTTTCTTGAATTTGAATTGGATACTTTTAAATCGGTAATTTTTTTTTTTACTAAGACAAATGGAAATTGGACGCTGCTGGCAAGTTTCTAATTTTTTTTACTCAAAAATTCAACTAAATACCAGCAAAAAAAACATAAATTGATTTGGATGCTAGATTAGCACACAAACAAGTTTTGAATTTTTATTTTTTTTATTTTATGGATTAGAGACTAAAAAAAAAAATGAAGAATGCAAAGAATATGAAGAACAAAAACAAAATACTCAAACAAAAATGGCAAATAAATAGGATATAACCTTGATTTTTGGAATATTGCTCTGATACCAATTGATGCGAATCCATGTAGCAATGGTTACTACGGAACTCACACAAGATTGATTCTACCTAGGAAAGCCAAGTTATTAACTTTTTAAGTTTGATTCAAAAACAGTGAATCAAGTAACCAACACAATCATTGACAATATGTTGACCCCGTGATTAGAAGACATAAGAATCTCACTTGATTTTGTTTGAAAGCCACAAGAAATGTTTTTGATAAGTTCACAATTAGCTCGATGAACAACAAGAAGAAAGAAATATGTCTTTCTATTAATCTCTTAATAAATTGTCTTTTTACAATGAATAGAATAATTCTATTTATAAGGAATACCTAAAATCCTAGTAAAAAGGGAACTAAACTCTTAAAATAACAAAAGACATCACAAAATAGAGTTTTAAATAAAATAGAAGATTGTGCGAAATTTCAAAAAATTTCGTTCCAATTTGAACTATGCGGCCGCATAAGTTTATTCCATGAGGTCGCATAAGCTAGTAGGCAGCCCTCTCTCTAGTCACTATATGGATGCATGCGACCGCATGTATAAGAGTGTTATGCGGTCGTATAGCTTCGCCATTCAACTCTCATCTCCGCTGCTTGAATCAAGTTGATCCATCTTGTTTCTTCTTCCAAGCCCAACATGAAACTTGTCCGGTTGCTTGCTGTGATCGATATTTCATCCATCATGTCTTGATCAAGCAATCATATAGCTTCCATGTCTTGGTTCGCTTGCGACCTAGTCATCGGTCTTCCCTCAACGATCAATGGTTCTTTGCCCGGACTTGCCCTCGTATCATGGATCACATCATATTCCATTCCTTTTTTAATTCTAATTCCATCAAGTTGTCTCCTAAAAATTTTCAAAATATTGTCTTGTAGTCCGAATCAACTATCGAATAATTTCAATTTGGTCCTCAAATTTTGGACTTCAACATTTTCACTAATTTTTGCTTCTTTCTTTCGATTCTTTGATCAACCATTGAGTTTTATATATATAACATAAAATACAACAATTTATAATATATTTTGTCAAAAAAATATCAAATATTGTTATCTTATTCTCCAAATAAGTGTATACACTTATCACCCTCATAGTGAGAATCTGTTCCATTAAATAGAAAATTAGGATACAAATCACGTACTAATTTCTATCAATTACAACTACTTTTGAGACTATCATGGAATTTATATTTACACCATATAATGAAAAAGAAATTACATATATACACTTATTATGGAAAGAAGCCCCTTAATTGCTTCCGTTGACACCTAATACTAGGAGAATATAATACAATGAACATTCTACTATAAGGTGAAATCCTAAAATAATAGGTCTAACAAATAATGGAGTATTTGAGTTGGAATAGGAGAGAAAAAACTGCCAAAATTGTGAACTCCTAATTAAATTTCTAATAAAATTCAGGTCACACGCAAATTCTAATAAATCTCTACTTTGACATAAATTCCACTCAAAGAAACAAAACTTCAATTTTTTACAAGAATTCTCCACCTAGAGACAAATTCCACTACAAGGAATAGAACTTAACTATTCAACAAAATTCTCCGACAAAACTCTCTACCAAAACTTCCTCAACAAAATTATCCAATCTTTCACAAAAGCCATTAAGGACAAACTCAACAAATGTAAATTGAATCCAAACACTGCTTATCAATAAGATTACCTTGGGTACCAATTTTGCTCGAATTATCACCACAAGCAATAAAATCGTCAAAATTACAACTAAATCCATTCGAGTTATCAAATTTGCTCGAATTATCACCACAAGCAACAAGATCACAACTAACTCCATATGAGTCAACACTTATCAAAGCATAAGCAACCAAATCAGCCTCACTAAACCTCTCCTAAAATCTAATATATATTTTCTTCAATTTAGTGATAGTTGCATCAAACATGTTCATGGAACCCTGCAAGACATATAACTAGGACCTTCTCCACCCCTTTATCACAGCTCAATCTTTACGCTCTGATACTAGTTATGAAACAAGCCAATACCAATTTGTTATGATACTGGTTTGTTACCAAAAACGAGAATAGAAAATATGAAAAATCAAACAACAAGAACGCAAGATTTACGTGGAAACCTAAGAGGGGAAAAAAATTATGGGCAAAGGAGGAAAATTCATTAATAATCAATCATGGAGGATTATAAAGGATCTATTTGAACCAAACCAATAAGCTAGACAATTGGTCAATCTCAATATATGTTGTACACCACATATTTTATATTCAAAGAATTCTTCATACATTAGGAAAATATAATACAATTAACAATCTAATATAAGGTAAAATCCTAATATGATAGATTTAACAAATAATGAATTATTTAAGTTGGAATATGAGAGAAAAAACTGTCAAAATCCCAAAAGCTTTTTCTTATCCGTCTTGGATTTCTTCAAGACTTCTTCAAATCATACTACCAATTTCCAATAGAACTCCTAATAGAATTCGGGCAACAAGTCCATATTCCTTCTATATAAGTTTTAGAAATGATTTTAACACATTGAAAAGTTCATAATTTTCTGAATGAAGAAGATGGTCCCCATAAATACTTCTCATTAATTTGCCCACATGCACAAAAGGGGAAATTTAAATGTTGTAGTGTGTAATTATTTATTGGACCAGTTGATTGGAAGGAAATCTGATGATCAGTCTCCACCAGCTGACCACAGATATCTCCAATCCCTCCTCGATTCAAGAAAGCTTTTAATTTAAACATCACAGTTTGCTGTACTTTGCTTGTGGAAGTAATTCTTGTTGAGAATTAAAGAGAAATTTCATTCATACTGATTTTTATTGTTAAAGGAAAAACAATTTAGGTCTATTAAAGCTTTCATTGTATTAGAAATTTGTACAATTAGATAGAATTTCACTCACCAAACCCTCAAGTATTATAAGAAAAATATCATCTTTACCACACCCTCCAATTTCTATTATTTAAAAATAAAAAAGAATTAACAAAAGATTCTAAGAATTTCATGGGCTCATATCAAAACAAACCTGATGAAAATCTGTGGCGTAACCCTCATGCTTGGCTTTCGAGAGAGCTCATCAGTGATTGACATCAATTCCACTACACACCCATATATCAAGCATCAATGTCCCGCCAATGCTTGTTTGCAAACACGTGGATCCGCTAGTAGTAATAACATCCTCTATCATGACAATGAGTGCATACCATGAGCTTGTAAATCTTATTCAAGCGATTTCATCACCGTCTCCCATAAAGAGACGTTTTACCCAACTTCGAGCAATTAGTAGAGTCTGTTCCATCTTTTGGACACATTTTTTGACGCCATAGTTTGTCCATGGTTCTAACAAATTACTTTCTTCTTTATGGAGTTACCCTTCTTATTCAACACCAACTTACAAATTTTTAGATGAAATATTACTTCCATCCTGTCTTCTTTCTTCGTAAATCAATTTACTCATAACATGTACAAAATTTACAGTTTCTTTCCCGAACATCAAAATAAGTCTGATGCACTTAAGAAATGGAAGAGACCAGATGGGTTTTGCGCTTTATCCTTATCATCAATTTTAACTCCAATACACCCCAGTTCAAAAATAATCCCATTGAGATCGCGCAAATGGTCTGAATTTTTCGTAGCTACATTCATTTGCAATGAATGAAAATGTTCGGTCAAGTATAACCAAATTCTGATAAAACCCTTCAGGTTTTACCAAAGCTCCCTTCCAATAGAAATTCCATGATTATGCAGGGACATTTTTCCTAGATCGAGACATATTGTATTTTCAGCTTTTAAATCCAAATCTTTCCATTCCTGATCGCTTTTATTGGAATTTTTAGCATGTTTGTGGAAACTAGAGGCTGGTTTCTCTTTCAAATTCATTAGAATTTACTTCTTTTAGCATTCCTTTCCAAAAATCAAGAAAAAGGACTTGAAATTGCATAGGAAATATATATTGAGATCCTTATTACTTCCATAATTTCAATTGATGTCCTTTTCCATTTTGACACTTTTGAGTCAAAATCCGAACAATTCTATGGTCAGTGTGTAGAAGTGCCTGTGTTCAGGTTGAAAAATAACTAGGAGTTCTTTGTTGTCGACGTGTGAAGTTGAAATCTTGATATTAATTGTAAAATAAGACATCACGAGATTGGTTGACGATGGAAAGATTTGAATGGGTAGCTGAATTTACTTTTGAATTTAGAGACTTCTTCATAAATACTAAGTAGCTTATAAGTACATTCAAACTATTTTCGAGATGCATGATATGTTGGATATTGTTCAAATTGAAAATGATTAGTAATTTTGGAAGTGATGGAAATGGTCAACCTTAAGAAAAACAAGCAAAAACAAAATGATAACAAAAAATATTGATGGCCGAAAAAATGGCCTGCCCAGCCTTTTGTTGTAATTACAATGGCCATTTTATTGGAGAGAATTGCTACTGGTACATCAGTTTCTACGTCAGGGTATCCATAATTGCTGACGTGGCGATATTTTGACTCAATATCTCGTTGAATTAAAAAAAAAAAAAAAAACCAAGCCAAAACACCCCATCACATTTCCCCCCATCCTCCCCCATTTTCTCCCCAATTCAAACCCTTAATCCCCAAACCCCCAAATCGTTGGCTCCCGGCGCAAGGCCTCTGGAAGGACCCCGACGGTGGCATCATCTCCACCACCATAAAGGAAGCCGCCATCGCCCAACTCAATGGAAGGACCCCGACGGTCGCATCATCTCCACCACCACGAAGGAAACCGCCATCGTCCAACACAAAGCCCTCAGCGACTGATTTTTGTCTATTCTCTGCAAGCCCTCAGCCACGGTGTTGCTATTGATTCTGTTGTGGAGCAAGTGCGTGCTACAAGCATTTTGTTCAAGCTGAGGAACGATTTGAACCCCATTTTTAGTGTGATTTTTTGTTAGTCTGAGGAACGATTTGTAGATCTGCAATTGTTTTGAACCCCCTTAGTGTGATTTTTTGTTAGGGACGATTTTGATTATGTATGTTCTTCATCGTTGGTGTTCGAATCCATAAATTGGATTTTCCTTCCAGTTTATGCATTGGTAAAAAAATCCAATTTCTTTTGCTTTTGAGTTTCTTCATTTCTTCCTGGATGAAGGCTTCGGGTTCTCGTAAAGAGGTTAGGGAAGGAAAAGCTAGATCGAATTCAACAAAAGAATTGAAAGTTTTTAGTGACTCAAAAAGTTGTTTTTTTAGTCTAGAATCCGAGTTGAAGCTGTTGTGCTTTGTTCATATATGACTGTGACTCTTCGCCACCTGAAATGTCCTATAATTGCTATGGCACATTGCATTCGAATGGAGATATCAGTATTGAGCTGGAAAACAGATGATGGTTGAGGAAATAGCTGTGATGGAGAAATGGCTGTTGAGCCAATGGTGATTATGGGGGTGGTGATAACTTCTTCGAATTCTAAGAGAAGAGTGGCTTCTTCCAATGTTAATGCTGCAATAATTGCCTGTGAATTTTTTTTTTCTTGACAAGGTCAATTGCTGCAAAATAATTGGAGATTGTATTTAGCAACTTTTATGGCAAATAAAGTTGAATGGCTAGTTTTTGTGTCCAGCACTTTGGCAAATTACAGACTACTACTTAATCGTCTACTACATGTCTCACAAATTACAGACATTGTTCTCGACACATAAAAATAACAAGTGGAGTTAATCGATTACATGTGAGAGTTCAAATCATTAAACTCAACTCTCATCTTCACGACACTTTCCCTTCCCCTTATGGACAATTGAACAAGTTGTGGCCAGGATCTCTGCAGCTATGACAAGTACCCATGTTCTCCATTTCACCCATTTTCAAATCCAACTGCAGTGGTGAGAACATAGCAGGGAATCAGAACACATCCACAGAGCATTAATCATGAACATACACATACTGAACTTTGCTAGCAAAATCACGATATTCATTTCACACACAATTCTTAGGATTGCTCCAAGTTCTCCATTTCCTTATAACCCCATAACACTCTCATTACAACAGCAAAGGAAAACCAATGCTTACTGGCACACGACTCACCCTAAGCAAGCCGAAGATGTCGAACAAAAAAATGCAAAAATACAAAAAATTCCAGCAAGAAACCCTTAGAAATGCTTGAAGCAGTACTCCGTCGAAGCCTTCATGTTGTACGAGGCCTGGGTTCCCCAATTTCTTTTCGGCTTCGACTGCAGGAGAAAGGGCCGAGTCGATTGTTGAGTTTTTGGGTGCGCCACATCGATGTGAAAAAGGTTCCCCAAATTCTTCTCATTCACCAGAGCCGAAGACCGAAAAGGTACTGGGTTGGGAGTTGTTGCTGGCTTCCCTACTCTTTCCTCTCGTCTTCGGCTTCAAAAGGGGAGACGGGAAATATGGGGGGCTTTCTCCAAAATAGCCGGGTATAATAGATCCATTTGGGTTTTTGTAGAAAAGTCTATTTTACCCTTAATGATATATAATTTGTTTATTGCAAGTAGATCCTTTCTTTATGAATGGTTTTAACAATTGATATATTATATTTCTATATTTTCAATTCTATCTATCAATTCTATCATTTGATCTACAAGATTAGCATAATCTATAATCTTTCTTTTATATTCTTTGATAAGTTTAATATATTCCTCATTTGTTCTATTTCTATTTTCTAGTTGAGTTTTAATATTTTTTATTTTTTCTAACATCCTTTCTAACAAGTTATCTAATCCTTTAGCTGTATATCCAGGCATATTTATCTTATATTTCTTCTTTCTTGATTTTTATCATTTAATCTTCTTCTAATTTGAAATATATCCGAATAACTCTTAAAATATTTCTTTAATTTTTTATCAAATTTTTCAAGTTCTAATATGTTTCCATCTTCTTCTAATTGGACACATATTTCAGTAGTATATTTCATTTCATTTCTCATTTTTTCTAACAAATTATCTAATCCTTTTACAGTATATCCTGGCATATCAATTATCAACTGATAATAAAGCATACATCAAACAACATCATATATAATCCCTGCGATTCTTTCTAGATATAAAGAGAATTCTATCTAAATTTAACAAAACTAATAGTTTTACCTTAGTCTTGATCTCTGGTTTATCTTCTTAGAACAGAGTGACCTTCAAGCTCCTGGATCTGCAAACTATTCCTTCAATGGCTTCCTGCCTACAAGGATCCTTGCTATTCCAGCTTATGCTCTCACTGTATCTTTTCTAAGGATTCAAAACTATAGATCTTAAATAAGGAAAACTCTTCTTTTGTTAAAGTAAGAGAGAAATTCTTCCTTTCAATCTATTAAGAATCTATGGGAAGAGTAGTTTAAAGACTCATATCTGTTTAAGAGGATTGGAATATAAATGATAATATCAAAGTATTATTGATATCGAAAGATTTGGTACAAGATCAACAGAATATTTGGCTTTCTCACAAGTTGAGTGCTCAAATTTTTCTCTCCAATTCGTTCTGTTTTTCTCTAAGCCCGAAGGCCTCTATTTATACATCTAATTGAGGCAAAATTATTGGCCTCTTACATCATTGCATTCGTCATATATCACTAAGCTATTAGTGCTTTGAGATTAAGAACCTCCTGGTCCCTCCATTAGAGTCATATCTTCTTTATATCTTTGTCTTGGTATGTAGCTGGCTTTCTTTAATCACATCTTCCTTATCTCTTTGGAATCTGCTTTTTGATTTTGCTGGCATGTGGGGCACTCTCTGGCTTCACATGCTCTTTGTAAGGTAGATATGCATCCTGGCATCTGATGTGTGTCAAATTTGTTGATATAATCTCTAAGTACTTCGGATTTTTGCATTCCATCATTTGTAAGTAGAGTATATCCTTCATATTGACATAAACATCTAAATCTTTTTGTATAAAGATTTTTAGCCATATTATAAAGAACTTTGTATCCAAGAACTCTTCGGTTCTTCATCCATGCTACAGTAAATTTTGGTCTTGGTTTGTTAATTACTCCCATATCCATAGCAAAATTCCATCCAACATATCCAATTGTAATAATATGTTCTCATTGGATAAAATACTCCTCCATCCATTTCTCGGACTAAGGGTATAAAATTTTAAATATATGGATCTTCCCTGAGCATACTTGGAGACTTGATTTGAATATGTCATCAAACTTTTCAAGTTCTTTAAAATTTTTATACGGATAAATTAGATCCAAATATCCATAGTCAGCCATCAATTTTACCATTGTTGGTTCGGATCCTTTCATCATTATTATCCTTGGGTAAATATGATCACCTGGTGAAATGAAATATGAATCAGTTGCTTTTAATTCATACATCATTCTAGTGACCATCTTGTATTCGTCTTCTTTTGGAGACAAAGGGACTTCGTCTTCCTCATCTGGTTGGATCCTGATAGATTTTGAATGTCCTTCATTGATAATAATCTTTTTGGGACTTTGAATAGTAATATCCTTTTTTGGTCCTTTCTTTGCTTCCGCTTGGTGGATCGCTCCGTATTTGTACCTGTTTGGTATTAACCTGTTGGTATCCAATAGTATCTTTGGTATCTTTAGTATCTGGTGATCTTAATTGAGCTTTAATAGCTTCAATCTGATCAATAATATCATTTGTAACTTTCATATGTGATGAACTTATATCCATCATAATTTTAACATTATGTTGTAATATTTCGTTCATCTGGTCCATCCCATATTTGATATCTTCAGCTTCATCCTTGGCATAAAGAGCCATGGCTTTAAGCTCATCTAGTATCTTTATGGTATTATCCATCTGCAAATTCAATATTTCTGCTTAAAAAATCTGCAAGAAAATTGTTAATTCCCTTGATATGGATAATCTCAAAGTTATAAAATGATAAATAAGCTTGCCATCTATGTAATCTCCTATATTGGGGTTCCATTGGTAATTTATTCCTGACTAATCCTGCAACTTGAGAATTATCAGTTTCAACAATGAATTTCTTAGATAATAAGAATAATGAAAACTTTTTTATTCCTCTAATAATTGCTAATAATTCTTTTTCATGTGTGGTATAATTTATTTCAGCTTGGTTAAAGGTTCCACTTGAATATCTGCAAATTTCATTTAAATCCGTTTTCAATATTGCTGCCCAATATTTATCTGAGGCATCAGTATTAACAATTAAATTATCTTTTTCATCTGGTAGTCTAAGTTTTGGTAAATTTTTACATTCTTCTTTTAATGATTTAACTATTTCTGTATGTTCATTATTCCATCCCTTAGTATTTGTTTTTCTTAATAAAACCTGTATCTTATGTCTCTTTTTTGAAAGATTTTCAATAAATCCTTCAGCATAGTTTAAACATCCTAAGAATTTTTGTATTTGTTCTTTGGATTCTAATTTGTTTGGAAAACTACTTATTTTTTTAGATATATGAGTTTGTAATTTAATTCCTCTATTATCTATTGTTAATCCTAGGAAATCAATTTCTTGTTTTTCTATAATAGCTTTCTTTTTAGAAAGGACAATTCCTTCCTTTTTACATTCATTTATAAATTGTATTAAATGATTTCTATGTTCTTCTTTATTATTGGAACATATCAATATATCATCTACATATACTATTAGAAATTTATTAAATTTTCTAAATATATTATCCATTCTTCTTTGGTATATTTGGGGTGCATTTTTCAATCCAAAAGGCATGACTAACCATTCATATTTGCCTTGGGGTGTACTAAAGGCTGTATATTGTATACTATCTTCTTCCATTTTTACCTGCCAAAATCCTGATTTGCAATCAAATTTAGAATAGTATTGTTTTCCTTTTGCAAGGTTTATTAAGACTTCTTTATTTGGTAAAAAGTATCCATCAAATCTAGTATATTTATTTAATTCCTTGTAGTTTATAACCATTCTGGCTTTTCCTCTAACTTGCTCAGAATGTTTCATAACCATAAAGGCTGGACTACTATGGGGTCCATTACTTGGTCTAATAAGTTTTTGTTCTAGTAATTCTTTTATTTGAACATTGAATTCTTGTGTATCTTGTATGGTATACCTCATTGGTCTTACTCTTATAATCACATTTTCTATTAATTCTATTTTTGCTTTAGGATGATATGGTTTCCAAAATATTAATGGGTTTTCTCCATAAACTTTTTCTAATTGTTCTATAATTTTTTCTATACTTATTTCTACTCCTATTTTTAAGACTTTTTTATACGTTATTCTTTTATTTCTTATTTCATTTTGTATAATTGGTTTTTTCTCCCATCTTTCACCACATTTTGAAATTTGAACTCTGTATGGTCTAAATTCTCTCGGTATTTTTAATAAATGTCCACAAGGGGTTTGTAACATGATCATATAATTATTTTGTTTATAATATTGGAACTGTTGTATAAAGTCGTTTCCTAATAATATATCACATTCTAATTTATCATAACTATATATCTTATTAATTATTATTTGCTTACTTCCAAGTATTATACTAATCTTATCGGCACTATTTATTATCTGGGTTTCTTCTCCTGTAACTCCTGTTATTTTTATTTTACTTTTATTTTCCCATGTCTTAATTAAGAAGTTTTTAAATATAGTTTTATCACTTCCTGTGTCTATTAAGGCACAAGTTGTTATATCTGTTTCTATAATAGTAACTTGTATATATACTGCTAATGGAAAGCTTATCTGATTATTCATCTTTGTTACATAATATATTTTGTCCTTTATGAAATATATATAATCCTTCTCTTTTTATACTATAATCTTCAAATCCATTTAAGAAACTCATTCCTAATAATATATGAGGGTTAATAGTCATGCTTTCATCTATATAACATGGCACTATCAGGTCAATTCCTCCTATTTTTATAGGTACTTTAACTTCTAATTCTGTAGTATGTATTTGTCCATCAAAATTCATATATTTATATGGTTCTTTTTTATAAGGTACTAAACCTTTATTTCTTATTGAAGTTATATGGCATTCACTAGCTCCTGTATCTATTAATATATTTGGTCCTGATATTATTTCCCTTCCATTGAAATATTCTCCATTTATTTTCATATTTCCTGTATTCCTATGTAGTTTCATTTCTCTTGTATGACTATTTTCTCCTAATAATCTAGGTATTCTAAGACTTGATGATCTTCTGATTAGTTTTCCATCTTTGAATATTATATTTTTATCGGGGTATTCTTCTTCCCTAAATTCTATTATATCAGGTTTATCTGTTGATATCCTAAATTCATAATCCTTTGGGATCAAATTTATCTGTTTATTTGGTTCTATGATTTTACTAATATCTTTACATTCCTTATGAACTTCTATATATGGTTTTTTAGAATAAATATTCCCATAATTAGAATTAGTAAATGTATATAAAGCTCTATATTCAATAGTCATAATTTGATCTCCTGGTTGCATTATATCTTTTCTATGTAATTTAAAATGTAATCCTAAGACTTCATTAAAATTTTTATCTTTTAAAGAAATACAATATTTTGGGTAACAAGTAAATATTAATTTCTTATATGCTAAATTTCCTTCTATAGTTCCTAAATGACTATCTTTTAAATTTATTATTCTTCCATCATGTAGACTCACTGTTAAGGGTGAATCTATTCCTTCTCTAAATAAGGATTTAAACATTATCTGTATTCCTGCTAAGTAAACATATTGAATCTTTTCACTTTGTTTCTTATTAATTTTTGATAATAATTCATCAACTGTATTTTTTGTTAAAAGATTTAATTTATGTGTTCCTTGAGTTGTTCTAACATCTATAGTTTTTTCAATCTTATGGTATTCATTTATAGCTATTTTTTCTCTTTTCCATATTCTATCAAAGATTTCCCATTTTCCTACTTTCAAATCTAAAGATAATTTTTGTAATTTTCTGAATTTATGATTATCAAAAGTTACTTTTAATCCATATCCTTCTATTCCTTCGTATTCTTGTGTTTCTATATTATTCTTTTCTATTTCTTCAATCTCTTTATTCGGATTCTGATTCATTTTCTTCTGATTCTGTTTCACTTACAAATACTTCCTGATCATAGTATTGTTCAATATCAGATATTTCACTTAATTCATCTTCTATTTCCAAATATTCCTTTTGTAATATTCTAACTTTCTTTTTATTACAATCTGGACTTATATGTCCTATCTCTCCGCAATTCCAACATTTGCATTGACTTTTATCTTTTTTATTATAGGTTTTATTCTTTTGTTGTTTATTTGGATTAAATTTCCTTTTATAGTATCTTCTCTTAGGCTTTGTATATTTCTTCCTAAAATTTCTGAATTTTGTAAATCTTTTATTTTTATGTTTTCTTTTAATATTTTTCCTTTCAGGATAACATCCCCATTGTGTAGGTTTTTCCATATCCTCACAACATATCCTTGTTAACTTTCCTGATCTTTTTAATAATTGTCTTTGTTGACATATATATGCAAGTCTATCAAATAGAAATTTTATCCTTGATCCTAAGGATCTTGGTATTCCTATATTATCTTTTATATATTTCTCAAATTCTATTTTAAAATATATTCCCCATGTTCCAGGTAATTTAGTATAATACATATCTAAATATACTTCCTGATTTTCATTACTATAAAATTGTATATAGTAATAATTTTTAAATTCACAAGTGTATTCTTTTATTTTACACATATCACAAATTGTTAAATTTATTAATTTTAATATTTGATTTTCTTGATTATTTATCAATCTTTGTTCTGGTATATTTTCTATTTGTTGATTTAATTTTTGTACTAAATTATAATCTCTATCAAGTTTTTCTGTAAATTTTTCTATATTAAATATTATCTTATCATGAAAATTCATTATTTAATGATAATTCTTGTATTTTTTCTTTACAATGTAGTATGATTTCTTCTCTTTCAATTTCTTTACCAATTTTTTCATATATGTATTCGTCTATTATAGTTTCTATTATTAGTTTATCTAATATTTGTTCTCTTATTTCTCTAGGTAATTCTTTAACTATAATTAATGTTATTATCTTTAATTTTTTAGGAAATGGTTCAATTATATAATTTCCTTGCTCATCTTCTAACATATAATACCAGTCTGTTTTGGTAATTGTTACTTTTTTATTTCTAGTCATATCTACTTATTTCTTCTACAATTAAATCATACATATGTTTGTCATAGGTTTCTAATATCATTTCATAAGTGTACATATCTCTGACAATATCTAGTCTTATTTTTTCAATTATAAATTGTTTTATTTCAATATGTAATTTTTCGAGTATTTTTAGTGTAATTATTACACTTTTATTGTTTAATATTGGTTTTATAATTATTATGTTGAAATCTTCTCTTATTATATGATATCTATTACCTAAATCTTCAATTTTCATTATTTTTAATAATTTTGTTTTTCTTTAAATTGTAGTATTTTTATGATTTTTATAAATATTTTTTAGGTCTTTTATGGCTCTGATACCAAACGAGGGGGTGCTACTATGAGCGAACAAAAATCTAAAAATCTAATAAACTTTAAAATCTAATAATCTGTAAAAAATAGGTCTTATAATGTTTCTAATAAATTTTCAAAATCTAATAACATCTGAGAATTTATAATTTCAAGATCTGTTATTATATCGATATTTGGATTAAAAGGTATCTCATATTTAGAAATATTCTTTTTCCTTTTTTCTAATTTATCTATAATATCTTGTATATCTTTTATTATTATAGATCTTACTATTCCTTTAGCAAAATTTTCTATCATATTTTCTTTAAAACATTTTAATATTTTTTGAGATGCATTTAATTGTTCTTGATACCCAATCTTATCAAATTCATTTTCAAATTCAATTTCCTTTTTATCTTTAGCTATCTTTTTAATTTTATATGGTCCTCTTTTAGTTCTAGGTTTTTTATAATTTTTATTAGTCATTTTAAAATATAGGACTTGGTTGTATTCTTTTCTTATGTTGAAAGCTTTAGTTGCAATTTTTGTTTTTAAGGGTATTTTAGGTAGTTTATATGGTTGAATAGTGAAATTGGGTATTTTGGAAAGGCTATTGGTTTGTTTTGGGTATTTTCAATAATTTCTCGAAATATGGGGGGGGGAATGCGAGACAGAGGGTTATGTTTTGGGGTCTTTTTTTTTTTTTTTAAGTTCAACGAGATTTGGGGTCAATTTCTCGCAAGCTCAGCATTATGGATCCCTTAATGTATAATGTGATGTACCTGTAGACTTACTCTTTATTAAATGAATTATTCTTGTTGTATGTAATGATGTACAAAACTCTCACATGAGATGGGACCCACCCGTGTGGATCCCAAGGGTGGGTCCCACCCCATGTAAGAGTTATGTACACAATTATGTACATATATTATGTACCCCTAGCATTGCCCTTATTGAATTGGGTAAGCGCTCAGTATATATTTGTTAGTTGGAGTTTTGAATTATGGGGTCGTTTTGAAGGGTTTTACAACCGTCTAGCTTGGTTTTTGTACATTTTTGTGCATGGTAATTGTAATTCTATATATATGAGTGATTTTTATGATTGAAAATATATCACAAATATCAAATTCATTCATCACACCAAAAATCAAAGATTAAATCCAGTTTTCGTATTGTTCTTAAAAATTCATTTTCCAAGTTTTGACTGCTTGATGCATACTTGGAACGGAGAATATTGTTGGAGGACATCGAATAATAATCATGTTCAAACCTTTCACTTGAAGATTTCTTGTTGCTGGTTTTATTTTCTTTCTTGATCAACTTTTCTGGACATGATGGTGAAATCACATGAAATTGGCTATATATAAAATAGCCCTTGAAAATCAAGTTGTCCTTGAAAATATACACGAAGCAATTACTGGGGGGTTTTGGTATTGCTGCAGTAAGCACAATTTTCTTGAGGTATGGAACGGAAAGTTCATTAAAGAAAAATAACTCTACAAAAATGCCCATATTAGGGTTTTTTTTTTTTTTTTTAATTTGCAGAGGCAAACATCATTAAATGCCACGCGGGTTTGGTGAGGCTGCAGAAATGGTAATAGACACAGCTGACCTTAGTGGAGTTAATGCATTTGCTGTCAACTTTTGGTTCTTTGGGTCCTTTTTTCCTTGTTATAATAGATCAGTGCAGTTAGGACGTCTGCCGCCTGACCCGTCTCTAATAGACGACATTTAAATAATTATATAGACGTGTCAAGTGCAATTCTTGCTGTTATCCACTAGCTTGCTCCGTCTTTTTAACGTTTTAAACTTCTAAACTATGTGGATCAACTTCTATATATACAGATCCCTTGAAACCCTTTTTTCCGAATTTCGAAGAAGAAATAAAGAGGAAGAAATGGGTGTTGAATTCTAGGACAAAAGGTTGTATCAAGAAGAGTTGTAGAAGAACAGAATTAAGAATAAAGCGCAATATGGGAAGACCTCCTTGCTGTGATAAAATGGGAGTGAAAAAGGGGCCATGGACTCCTGAAGAAGACATAATGCTGGTTTCTTATGTTCAAGAACATGGCCCCGGAAATTGGAGGGCTGTTCCAACAATTACGGGTTAGTTAAAATATTAATCATTGTACTGTCTGATACTGAGTTCAAAATGGGTTATCCAAGATTTGTGTAGCATGAACTCTAGGGCAGTGTAAAAACAACATTAAACTTAATTAACAGTTTCGAAGGTTTTACTTAGTTTTTGTGTTGTTCTATGTGGTTTTTTATGCAGGTCTGAGAAGATGCAGTAAAAGTTGCAGGCTAAGGTGGGCTAATTATCTCCGGCCGGGGATCAAGAGGGGTAACTTCACTGATCATGAAGAGAAAATGATTATTCAGCTACAAGCTCTTTTGGGTAACAAGTATGTGTTTTTCCTCCCTTTTCCACTTCTTTGTTGTCATTTTTCTAAATATATACAAGTATTCGGGAAAATTATTTGCTAGAATCGAAAGCAGTGATAATAAAAATTTATGTATCCAATCTCAAATTCATTAAGAACAAGTCTTGGGGTATGTTTACCTGTGCTTAATTTTACATTTTTTAGAGACTAAATATCGATAAAAATGAGAAAACATTACGTATAGAGAACAAAACTTAATTTGCTGTTGATGGGAATTTTATAACTTTTGTTGCAGATGGGCAGCCATAGCATCTTACCTTCCTGAAAGAACAGATAATGACATTAAAAACTATTGGAATATCCATTTGAAAAAGAAACTGAAAAAGCTTCAATCACCTCCTGAAATCCATAACCGATTCTCATCACCTTCACACTCAATTTCAAGAGGCCAATGGGAAAGGAGGCTTCAAGGTGATATCAACACAGCCAAACAGGCCCTTGAGGATGCAATGTCACAACAAAACACAATCCAAATACTCGAATTGAAACCTGATTTAGTACCCGAGTCGAAGCCCCAAGGATTCACGTATGCATCTAGCATTGAAAACATAGCCAGATTGCTTAAAGATTGGTTGCCAAATACGCCGAAATCTGAACAATCCATTTCTTCGAATTCAATCAACAATCTAACGTCGTTTGAGAGTTCTTCGACTTCGGGGTTTTCGAGATCTGATTCTCCTGAGGCTAGCTTTGTTCAAGGTGAAAGCAAACCCGACCCGATTGCACTTGCCCCGTTATCAATGTTAGAGAATTGGTTGCTTGATGAGAGTACAATTCCAGGGAAAGAATATTTGACTGATCTCTTATTTGATTAAAATTCTCAAGAGTTATTATTTGATGAGAGTACAATTCCAGAGTTATTATTTTGCCGCTTAAAAGCACTTCTTAATTACTTAATCGTCCAAAAAATTTGAAAAGATCTGTTTTTCTTTTTTAACTTTTTGACCTCCAATTCTTCATGTTAATCTCTCTATAATGTTATTCACTTACCAATCATGCTACACAAACATACTCAATGACCGCTGAAAGGTTTGAAAAACCCAAAAAAAAAAAAAAAACTTAGTCACACAGCCTTACCCCTGTTTGTAATCCCTGTTTGAGTAGCATTATTCTTCTCTTAGCATTCCCACTTATAAACTATTTATAAATTTGTCAAACGGAGGCTTAGCTAACTAGTTCTCCATACCATTGTAAATTACACCATAAAAGATATTAAGCCTCTATTTGGTGGGGATTGAAATCCAATTTTTAGTAAATTTTGATAGAAATTGATGAAATGTATGATTGAAAATTTGTGGGACCTATAAAATATATAGTTAAAATGAATTATTGACTTTGACTTAAATTAAAATCTAAATTTTAATTAATACCAAAGTGAACCCTTAGTGCTTGCAATTTCACTAGATGGTATAGGAATCCATGATAAAGAATAGACCTCATTAATGTTGGAAATTTAGTTTCCAAGTGAAAAACAAAGAAAAAAAACTTATAATCAGGACTAGAATTTTTTCTAGACTACTTTCAAGTTATAGATTAGGGCTGTAAGCAAAAATCGCCAAACTGGAAAATCGAACCAAAACCGCAATTTCGAAATCGACGGTTTGGTGTCACGTGGACCCGTCAACGAAATAGTTTTGAATCAAACCAAACCGGTCAAAAACGATTTGGTTTAGGTTTGAAAATTTTAATTGCAGTTTAAAACCAAAACGAACCGGCGAAAAAATATATAAAATAAAAAATAGATTTTTTTTGAAAATTTATCCAAAATTCCAATTTTGTAAATTCAATAATTTTGTCATTTTGTTTGTATTTTTGTCAATTTCTAATTTTATATTAGTTATTACGATTTACGACCCGCTCAAATTTATACCCGACCGTTATCCTAATTTAAAAAAACGAATTCAAACTCTCACAAACACAACCCAAATCCCAATCTTCAATCTCTCTCTCTCTCTCCTGAATTTTTCTCAAATAGTCGGTAGTCTACGGTCAGAATTTTCAATTGCCAGCGACAGTCGCCGGTAGTCTACGGTCAGTCACAACTGATAGCCTTCAATTTCATTGCAAGACTATATGATTTTTTGTGACCTGTGGGTTCTTTCTGTGATTTTTTTTTTTTTTTTTTTTTTTTTTTGTGATTTTAGTTACATAACTGCGTGTTCTTGATTCTTGAACATGGAAACCGTCTAAATATTATTAAACATAGTTTGTCATCTTAATTCTTGAAAATTCCCAAATTCGTGATTTTTTGTGGCATGTGGATTATTTCTATTTTCGAAGTTGTGTGATTTTAGTTACATAGCTGCGTGTTCTTGATTCTTGAACATGGAATCCGTCTAAGTTGTCTCTGAAATTATATGATTGTGATTTTAGTTTAATGTGATTTTGTTGGTATTTAAATTTATAGTGGATATATTTAGTTTATTTTAGATTTATTGCCAGTAAGATATAAATATATATTGAATTAATGGCATAAAAGTAGACACTAGACATGCAAAAAAATATACCCGAAATCGGCGGTTTAAAACTTGACCAAACCGTTAGGTTTAGGTTTGAGTTTTTCTCAAATCGGTTAAACGGTTTGGTTTGAAAATTTGTCAAAAATCGGTAAAATCGGACCGCTTACACCCCTATTACAGATCTAGACAGTTGATCACTTAGACATTTAAAGCGCAATACCACCACGATTAATTTCTTCCGCCTTGTATGAATTCTCTGAATCTCCAACTTTAATCAACAATCTTGATTTTCTTTAATTGTCTCCAACCTTTGAATCTTCTTTAGTATTCTTCAAATTCAGATTGTACCTATGAGTGAACACCGAAATCTAACAAAGAACAAAAATTAGTACATTTTTCAACAACACAAAACTAATTAGTTCTTAGAGATCAAGAACACTTATTATGAAAAATCTCTAAACTTCAAAATTTTAAAATAGACATGAATAACCTGGTTTCCTTATTCGAAGATGCTTAGGTTATTATAGTGTCTTGAAATTTAAACTTAAGTTATAAGTAACATAGAACACCTCCACGTATATGGTCAAACTCACGATATGTGGGCAAATTTTGAATTTGATTTTAATTAATTAAAATTTGGCTTTGACTTTTGATCAACCATTGACTTCGATCCAACTTTAACAAGAAAATATGTTAACCTTTATACTTCAATTATTTCTATAATTAAGTCTTTGAACTTTAGGGAGCTACAAAAAATGACCCAATTAGACCAATATAAACCAAGCTATACTAATTGAACACAGATAATCCTATTCGAAATGTCCAATCAATTATTATTTTAGATTTATTCCACTAAATATCTAAGATCGACCTCTCGAAATATAAAAAAATTAAATAACCAATGCTATTTCAATTCTATGCAGTTAAATCATTTTGACTTGTTATCTTAATTCATTACATGTGTTGGACATCAAATTATTAGTGGTGGACTAAATTGGTTGTTTTACCCTCACTAAGGGTCTGTTTGATTACAAATGTGAAAAATAGGTTAAAAAAAATGTTTTATAGGGAATTAAATTGTCTAGAAATTATTTTATTGGAAATAATAATTAATTGTGTTTGATTGGTATAATTTTCCACCTGGAAAATGTTGAAAAATTGATGTCCGTTTGGCTTCATTTTTTTATGAAAATTGTCCATTAAAGAGATAATTTTTTTACCATTGGGTTTAAAATTTGTTCCAATTGCCAAAAAAATTTAAAAAAAAATTACCATACCAACTTCCGTTTGGCTTTGTTTTGTATGAAAATTGTCAATAAGAATGATAATTTTTTTTACCATTGTGTTCAGAATTTTTTCACATTGCAAATAAAAAAAAAAATGAATGGAAATTGATTTTCTACAAAACAAGGAAAATGTGAGCATGTGAGCAAAATCAAGAAAATTTTTTTTATGGAAAAAGAAGTGTATCAAATAAGGCAAAAGTAAAAGTTGGAATTTGTTTTCCATTTTCCATGGAAAATAATGGCCTATCAAACAGGCCCTAATTGTTTTCCACTTAAGCTAACACTTTCTTCAATGATTTCTTTATGATGAAATCGCAGCGATAATTCGGTCCTCACCAGATACTGAGCTATTCAAAAGAAAATATTTATGTAGATTTTTTTTACCCTTTGGACTAGTCGGCAGATTCTGATCGCTAATGATCTTACACAAAATGATCAAACATAATACACTTCTTAATATAACAAGTGTACTAGTGTCACTACTAAGTTACGATGGTGTTTGTTGGAGATTAAAATTAGATTTTTAATAGATTCTGATAGAAGTTTTTGAAATGTGCGGTTGAAAAGTTGTGGGACTCATGAAAAATGTGGTTAATATTGATTGTTTGAATTTGACTTATATTAAAATCTGATTTTAATTTGTACCAAACAGGCCCTATATATATATATATATATATATATATATATATATATATATATATATCAATCGATAGAGTAACAACTATTATAGTTTTAACAGAATAGAGTGCTCACCTTTTATTATACAATCATGGACAATTAATTTCTCAATCAATATACAAAATAGTACCTTCGAAACTAACTACCATATTTTGTATTTCACTCATCATTCGAAGACACTTTATACACATACTCAAAATATAATGTAACTTTGTTTTATAGAAATAAATAAAACTCTTTTATTGATTAATAACATTCAAAATGTTTTTCAAATCATAGTAAAACTCTAATACTTTGAGTACATATCCCCCAACAACTAAATGTAACTGGCCGATCCAAGCTCACTTTCATATTGTATTTTAATTGTTTGTCTTCTTCGCCTTCATTTGGTTTGATGAGCAAAAGAAGAGTTTTAATTTGTTAAAAGCCTTATAATTAAACGTGTTTACTTGATGCGACACGTCATAAGCAATTCTTTTAATTTGACAACATGGAATTTTGACAATGTTAGGTAGTTTAAATGTCGTGTTGATGTAAATGAAGGGATTTTGTCAATTTCAATGTTCTTGACGTCAATAGCAATACCCAAGCGCTCCAGTATAGTATATCTTGATTTTGGGGTCAACAACATTCAAATAAGGACAGATTGAATTAACTTAACCAGTAACACTCTCCAATTTTATGGTCTAGCTCATGAAAACTCGAACACACATATCTCCATATTTCTCAGAAATTAGAGTAACAGCCACGACCCTAGGAATATATAAACCATGCACCATCTATGCATGCTAAAACTGCAGGAACTAATTATGAAATTCCATTCCACACAATGCTACTTCCGGTTATTGGTTTTAGAACCAATAATCATTTTCCAAACACCACTGCATAATCAACAAAAAATTTAGCACTTAGAGTATGTATACTTAATATAAACAAAACTATAGAACCCTCACTTTTAATCTTCAATGTTGGAGCACACGTTATACCACCCACTTGCAGTGCACAAATCCCACATTCTAAAAACATTCCATATAGACCCATGCCTAGACGAATAAAAACGCAAAACAATGTATTCAACTCATTATCACTATAAAAAGTTCTGATATTGGTATTGGAAAAGTTCTCAACTAATGATTTGAAGGTGTAAAAAATCATAGAAACGCGAGATTTTCGCATCAATGGGTAGAGCAAAATATAATGCATAAAACAATCAATGAATAGAACCTAATATTAAATAGGAAAAGTCCATACATGGGAAAAATGACCTCACGGGTCTTGTACTAGGATTGAAGACTCATGAAATGATACTTATGAACATTTGTGCATCTACGCGCATTATCATGGTCTGGTCTACACTGAATGATAAAGACTAAAACTTTACTGAAAGAAACTAAAAATTTTAAAACGGACTCTGAAGAATGTCATAGACAATCATGTCAATCATGCACAGTGGCGTGAATAGAGGAGAAGGCAAGAAGCGGAGGGACTCGGATGATGGTTTAGACCATTCGTAGACACCATTTTTAACCGATCCTTGTAGCAGACATGCCCCCTTTGACGATCCTTCAGGAAGCAAAAAATTCAATTGCTATATTATGTTGAGCACAAAATTTGGAAATAGAGATTAAATTGCGCCATAAAGATGGTACACAAAGCATATTGTTAAGTGTAAGTGGAATGGAAGAAGATTGAAGAGAGGTTGACCTATTTTTGGGCTTTTTTATAATTTCTTTTCAAATAAGGGAAAATTTCATATTTAAGAGATTAAGTATCACTCATTTCAAAACTAAGAAACAAGGTTTAAAATTTCAAAAATCAGATATTAGTTAAATTTTATTTATGAAATAATTATTTAAAATATATTTTATAAATTAAATACATTATAGTCACAATTCTATACAATTTGGTTACAATTATTGAATTAATTGGTCAGAAATTATTTTATGGTCGCAAATCAAAAAATTTATAACTCACAATTTGTTCATAAGTTACAAATAAAAAAATTTATAAGTCACAATTTATTTATCGATCACCAATGACAAATTTTATAAATCATAACTTATTACACGATCACAAATTATCAAATTATTGGTCACAAATTAACAAAGTTTTAAATCAAGCATAATTTATTAGTCACAATTTATCTATTTCATTGATTACATATAGCTTATTGATCATACATTAACCAATTTATTGGTTACAATCAATCAAATCATTTGTGACACCACATCGCATCACTGCCAACACAATCACTGCCGAACCAACACCACCTCTCAACATCAGCACCACAATTTCAAACAAATCAACACCCATCACCAAAACCACCACTACTTCACAACCACCGCCACTACAGCAACCACCGCTACCACCATCACCACCTTCTCCACCAACATAGCCTAACAATGTTGCCACCACCAAAAACCACTGCACAACCACCACAAAACACTACCAACCTCAAAAAACCACTTGCAAACACCACCACACCTCAAACACCACCAACTGTAGCGGGATCTAAATTTGTATCCGTCGTCGTCGCCACCACCATCAACACCATCACTAATACCATCGCTAACACCATCACCACCGTAGCGGGATCTAAATCTGATTCTGTATCCACCACCATCGCTAACACCATTAACACCACACCACTACCACCACCACCACCACCACCACCACCACATTGCCACTAACAATTGCAAAACACAAATCAACAATGGTCTTGGTTCATCTTACTAGATGAATCTGCAAGCCGTACAACGATCTGAAAGCAGCGATTTGAGATCTGTGAACTGTTGACCGACAGCTTTGTACGCTCCTGCGGTGAATGGAGGACGATGGGGTATTCACATGAAACTACCAGAAAACATGTATCGGTGCTCTTCTCGCGAGGCACCGCTATGCGCACCACCTTCCGTACGGCTACTCAAGAGGAGAGCCACCTTCCCGCGTGGCGCCAATGTAATGTGCCGATCGGCCGGCTAAAATAGAGAGGGGGTGAATAGGGAGAGGGATAAAGATAGAATATAGAGAGAGAAAGGTAGAAGGGACAGAGATTTAAAGTTTTCTATTTGGGAGTTGGAATCATGTTCCATTGTGTTTTAATTTTATTTTTTAAAAAATTTAATTATCTTTTGATTTTTGAAAAACAAAAACTTCTATATCTTAATTTTGAATTGAAAAGTTTAAAACTCCAGTTGCTTGTAATTTCCACTTAAAACAATGAGCTTGCTCGTGGGTTTTGTGTAGTTCAGCTCAACGCGTGAAATCCACAAGTAAATGGTCGAATTGAGTCTAGTTTGTGGACAAGGGTCCAGCTTTGAAGGATCGAGCCGGCTCGACTCATACCATTGTCATCCTTGAAAATACTCATTGTAGGGTCCAACACCTTGTGACTTTACATAATTGTTTATCTATCAATATATTTTTCATTAGTTGGATGCAATGTTTTGAAATTGGGTTAGACTTGACAAATTGAGATCCATTCGACTATATGTAACAAATTAAAAAAAAAAAAAGTCATTAAAAAAAGTAGAAAATCGTCTAATCCATCTGAATCGAATATTTTTTATTTTTTTTTACTAAAAATATTGGGAAGTCGTGACCCGTATAGAGAAGATCAAGAAGATAAGTGATTCTCCATGATTCCAGGAGATATGATCCTAGCTCCTATAAAGAGATTACCACCTTAACTCTAAGAAATTAACTTTCATTCTGTATATTCAAAATCTTTCCTATTTGTAGTTATACAGTATATATAGATAGATAGATCGCTTGAGGCATTTCATTTACATGGTATCAGTCAGTCGATGAAATCCTTGCCTTCTTTCAAGATTTCATGGCTGATTCTTCTACCAACCATCTTCCTCTCAATACAATGGTTCACATGTTGGCCATCAAACTCACTCCCACAAATTACCTCGTATAGCGTCGTCAACTTGTTCCTTTACTGGAAAGTTAGGATTTAATAGTCTATCTGGATGGTTCTTCTCCGAAAACTTTCGCATAGATTCAACAGGGTACTGCTTAGGTTCCAAATCCTATTTACAAGAAATGGAACACTCAGGATCGAATGATACTCAGTCTTCTATATGCCACTCTCACTAAGGAATGTATGGATGAAGTTGTGGATTGCTCTACTGCTCATGATGCTTGGCTAGCCCTTGAAGCCTCTTTTTCACACAGTTCTAAGACCCGAGAGATTCAATTGAAATATGAACTTCAACTGATGCAACGAGGCTCTCATGGTGTTGCTGAATATGCTCGTTCCTTTGGATCTCTGTGTGATCAACTTAGTACTATTGGCAAACCCTTGAAGACACAGTTAAGGTACATTGGTTTCTACGTGGTCTTGGATCTGCTTACAAAATTTTTCGACCTCCATGTTGCTGCCTTCTTTCGCCAACTTAATGCCGAAAGCTCTCAACCATGAGCTTTTCTCTTAGTCCCTTCATGTTGATTTATCCCCCCAGTCGGCTTTTGTTACACAACGAGGTTCTTCTTTAGGTTTTTACCTTCTGGTCATCCAAAGCCTACCTTTTCTTCTTTTGGAAATTTTTCCATGACTTCGAGCATTACATGTCACTGGTGTAGTAAAAAGAGGCACACTGCTAAGAAATGTCACTAACTTGCCAAGTTACTAAAGAAAGCAAAGGCAGATGGTTTGATTGAAGCGTTTACTGCTACTTCAGTTGGCGAATTGGTTGATTTTGAGTGGTGTACAGATACTGGGGCTACTTCGCATATGACGAATGATACTGCTGCTCTTGATAATTCCGCTTCTTATATGGTAATCAGTGGATGTATGTTGATAATGGTACTTTCATGCCTATTTCTCACATCGGTTCCATTTCATCCATTGTTGCTTCATATCCCTGGCCTTTATCTAATGTTCTCATTGTACCTAGTCTTACTAAAAATCTCTTGTCAATTAACAAACTTACTCAAAACAACAATTGCTCAGTCACTTTTTCTCCTTCTGGTTTTACCATACAGGACTTGACAACAAGAACGATGGTGGGAGTCGGGCAATGTGAGAAAGGGGTCTATGTTCTTGACCGTGGCCATGCTAGTTTTTTATCTAGTCTTTCTAAATATACCTCTAGTGCTTCCTTTGTCACTTAGCATGCACGACTAGTGCATCCCCCTTTTCGCATTGTTTCTTCTTTAAATAAGCATGGTAAAATTACAGTTGCTAATAAAATTATGAATGATTTTAAACCTTTTGTTGTTGTCAATTGCATTTAAACTATGAATTTGTAAAGTATTTGTAAAATGATTTAGATTTTAATTTTGATTATGCACTAAAGGAAAGAAGAAAAGCGTATGGAAAATGAAATTTTAACGTGAGATAATTTTGGGGTCTAGTGTTGATCGGTGCATCTTGGTGCAAGAGAATTCGAGAATTCGTGAGAATTCAATTAAGTGGGTCGGAGCCCGAATGTAATATTCGGTCCAAATTCTTTTGTGGGTTACTAGCTATATGTTATTGGATCGACTATTTTAAAAAATCTCAATAATACATTTATCGATGTTTAGAAGTATAAGACAATTTCTAAACTTTACCAGGGTGAGCATCTTAGTGCCCATATCTGGAGGGTTATAATCTGAATGCACTTTCTCAAGTTTTATCAAATTTTGAGACACGACATCTCTAGTAAAATGCAGCCTAACATCTATATGTTTAGTGTGTTCATGAAACACAGGATTCTTGCACATATGAATAGCAAACTGGCTATCAAAGTATACTATCACATTATCACTTAAAACACGTAATTCATTAAGGAAATTTCTAAACTACAAAGCTTCATTAATAGCTTCTGTGGCAACAATATACTCGAATTCAGTTATAGATAAAGAAACTATATATTGAAGTTGAGACGTCTACACACACAAGAGTCACACAAACTAAATACATAAGAGGGCGTGGATTTCTTATTATCTTTATCACCACTTTAGTCAGCATCTGTGAAACCTTTAAGTTTCATACACTCATTAACCGATTTATAAATTAAGTCTGCATCAAAAGTACCCTTCAAGTACCTAAGCAACCACTTTAACGCTTCCTAGTGTTTGGGACCAGGATTAGACATGTGCCTTCATAACACACTCACAATGAAAGTAAAATCAGCTCTAGTACATAACATAAGGTACATAACGAAGCCAATGACATTTGAATAAGGATTATTATTCATAAATTTTATTTCTTCATCATTAGCAGGTGATTGTTCTTTTGACAAAATAGAATGGTTTCCAAGATGCATAGAAGTAAGTTTGCAATCAAGTATGCTAAATTTCTTCAAAACATTAAGCACGTAAGGAGTTTGATGCACATACAAACGAGAATTAGACCTATCCCGATTAATCTCCATACCAAGGATCATCCTAACAGTCCTAGGTCTTTCATGTAAAAAATTTTCCCTAATTCCATTTAAATCTTGTTTACCACCTCCATGTTAGATCCAATTAACAACATGTCGTCCACATAAAGTAACAAATACACTCTTTATTAGTATTGTGATGTAGGTAATACGAGTAATGGTCGAACTCACTCTTCTTGAAACCAATAGACAACACATAAGAATCAAACTTTTTATACCACCAACACAGAGACTGTTTTAGCCCATAAAGAATTTTTTTAAAAAAACATATATGGTCATGTTTAAACTTACTTTCAAAACTTTTTGGGTTAATTCATAAAAAAAAATCTCATCAAAGTCACCATGCAAAAAAATAGTTTTGACATGAAGTTGTTCAAGTTCTCGGTTATAGTAAGCAACAAAAGCAAACATGACCCTGACAGTGGTTTAAATAACAACTAGCGAAAAGATCTCATTATAATCTATCATTTCCTTTTCTGTACATCCCTTGGCTACTAACATAGCCTTGTATCTCACAGGCTTACTCTCAGTGGTTCGCTCCTTAATTTCGTAAACCCATTTACGTCCTATTATGGATTTATCCTTAGGTCTAAGAACTGAATCCCAAGTTTGATTCTTAGCAAGAGAACTCATCTCTTCTCTCATGGCACCTAGTCACTCCTCATAACCTCCTCATAGGTATTTGGCTCCTTATCAACTAGTTTTTGATAACTAGTATAGGCTAAGGTATAGTCAAGCATCCATTGAGGTTTCCTATGTGGTCTCATCTCTCTATCTCTAGCTAATTGATAATCAGTTAAAAGGTTTTGGTTGATAGGGTTGTCCTCAAAAACTTTCCCATCACCTTCTAGCTCTATTCTCTGCTGATTTTGTATATTACTCTTCAGCTCACTCGAGGTAATAGGGATATGGACACTCACTCGCTCCACCTCAATTGGGGACTCTTTCCTAACAGTTTCTTGTTGTTCTTCACTATCTTTGCAAGGTATCTCAGACTCATTAAATGTGACATCACGACTTATGATTATTCTCACGCCCTTTTGACTTCTATCAAATAACCTCTATCCCTTAACTCTCTGAGGATAGCCTAAGAAGACATATTTCTTAGCTTCAGGTTCTAGTTTTTCTTCACTTTGATGAGAGAAAACAGCACAACCAAAGGTCCTTAGCATAAAATAATCAGCACATTTACCGTACCAAATCTCGTATAGAGTATCATCAATTAAAACAGCGAAATGAGTCACATTAACTTTATCAAGCAAAGTACGATTTATCCTTTCATCAATCCCATTTTGTTGAGGAGTGTAAGGCACAAACCTATATTTAGTGATGCCGGATTCATTACACAAATTATCAAATTCAGCGTTGCAAAACTCGAAACCATTATCAGTACGAAAATATCTAACTTTTTTACATGTTTGGTTCTCCACCTTCACTTTTTAATTTTAAAACTTCATGAAGTTTCAACTTTATCTTTCAGCAAATAAATCCACACGTTTGGAAAAATCATCAATAATAGATAGAAAATATTTGTTATCATCGAAAGTGGGACTCTTCCCCAGACCCCACAAATCAATATAAATGTATTCTAACACTCTAGATGTCTTATGTGTGCTAGATGCAAATGACATCATACGATGTTTACCAAGCACATAATGATCGCAAAATGACATGTCAGACACATAATCTTTACCAAACACACTCTTGTCGTTAAGAAATTTAAATCCCTTAATACTAACGTGAGCTAACCATTTGTGCCACTTCTGTTTGTATCAATGTCAGTGATAGTAGAATTTAAACCACCCATTACTTCAACATACGTAATGTAAATGTCATTGTTCCTAGTAACATTAAAGGCTCTAAGTGCTCATTTAAACATTTTTAAAACTCCATCCCCAAGTGCATCATGAAACCTATACGCTCCAAATCTTCCACAAAAATTAGATTCCTACCCATATGTGAAGAATACCTAACTTTTTTTAATGTGTGCACAAAACTTGTCAAATCTGATAATCATACTACCCATGCCAGTGATAGGACTCCACCTCATGCAACTATGTGTTCATGATCAGATGCATGCCACAATTTATTTAATGTAACATAAAAAGAAACATTGGAGTCAAGAATCTATTATATAAGAGTTCATAGACAGGTTAATTTTAGCTGGTTCATTCTCAAGAGCATGTAAACCTTACCAGGTTCATCTCTCTAGACAACAACGTTTGTCTTACTGGGTTTACTACCCCTTTGATTTTTCAGCTTGTTTTTTTCATTTTGGCAGTCATTTATGAAATGTCCTAATTTTCCACAATCATAAGATTTCCTCCCCTTAGCCTTCTCATGTGACTTAAATCTACCTCTCCATTTTTTCTTGCCACGCTGTTTTGCCCTCTCCACCCTAAACTAAGTTATACCCCTCACTCGGTAAATCTCTCTTGATATTCTCTCGTTTCTTTCAACTTTCATTTCTTTCCCTTTAGCCTTTAAGGAATCGATAACTATATTGGATGTAAGGGTCTCTCACCCACATTTTATTGCATTCTTGACATCCTTATAATTATTGGGAATAAAAGTCAAAAGAATAATAGCTTTATATTAATCAGAAACATTTTCACCACAATTTGTAATATCTTGAACCAATTTGTTGAAAACATCAAGATTGTCATCTAAATCTTTTAAAAGATCATTTTTGAAACTGAAATAACTTTCAAGTAAGAAAAGTTTGTTGGGCATGGAACGAGTCAAATAAAACTCCTCGACCTTTTTTCAAAGCTTTTCGGAAGTATAATGTTTGCCAACTTTTCGTAAAGCAGTATTAGATAGTTGCTAGATAATAGAAGTATAAGCAAGTTCGTTAAACTCATTTTTCTGATCTTCAATCACAGTTGAGCAAAAAGAATTATCAATGGCTTTTGAAATTTTTTGTTGTACTAAAATCACTTTCATCTTTTGTTGTCAAATAGTAAAATCACATTTACTGTTAAAGACGTCCAAGTCAAAATGGTGCACAGACATCTTAACAAATAAGACACGTAGCACATAAGCAACCTACAAAGAGACTACACAGGGAGTGTCATATATGTCTTAGTTATACACCAATCTAAATTCTCAGGATTATCGTGAGATTCGAACCTTGATTTGAAGGGAATTTTTGAGTAGGTAAGGTCAAAGGTAACAATTCTAAACACAAAGAGCTCAGTAACAATACGAAAATTAAACAACCATGAATATAGTCACAAAAATGATAATATCACAATTAGGCAAATAGTCCTAAAATAATAGCATCAAGCAAGGCTGCAATTCTATTGGTAATCCCCCCTGCTTTTGTAGTAATTTAAAGAGTTTCAACCAATTTACCAGAGTGTACCTATATGTGGTCCATAACAATGAGATATGTGAATTCAATTAAGGATTCAAGTCCTTATTGAAAAATTAGCAGACCCTCAATTGCACATAATACACACGTACAAACACAATAATTCCAATTTCCAGCCACCAAAAATCTAAAATCAGGAAGCAATAGAGCCATTGGAGGCTCTGATACCAGTTTGTGATGTAAATACAACATTCAATTGATCAAACAAATAATAAGTGAGTTCCAAATCAATTAATAACAATGGAATTAAAATTTTGAATTAATGATAAACACTTCACCTTTTAAATATCACAAAGATGGGACCAAAATGGATTGGACAGGGCACAAATTAGTAATCCAAGAACACACAAAGCGGCTCCACGAGATGGAGCCAAGAATCTTACTCTAAACCACGTAGGAAAACCACCACAAATCACGTAGAAAACAACCACGAAGGAGGCGGTCGGGGCAGCAATGAAGTCGAGAAAGACTAAGCAAAATAGGGACGAGTCCGGCAGCCCGAACACTAGCCAAGATGTTGACAAAGGTGAGGTGAAAGGTCACACAAAGGGATATATATATATATATATATATATATATATATATATATATATATATATATATATATATATATATATATATATATAGTACTCACTTAGGTCAATTAAGTGCGTCAGGCCTCAATATATATACTTCTTTTGTAGGTTACCAGTTGTTTGTTATTGGGTCGACTATTTAACTAGTCTCGATAATGGTTCCAAATGAATCATATGCTTTTAATCTGAACCGACGAGTCATTATCACCTCGAGTTTATTTGGTATCAAAATACCTAACAAAATACATTAAAATACTTATAAACTTAATTAATCCTTAATTATACTAATTACAAACTAAAATAAGCCACAATTCTTTTTCTTTCTTTCTTTTTTATTATCTAAAAACTTATTTAAATCTCACTTATTTCCCTGAGAAAACAGTTATTTAGAGGGGTGTACTCATTTGGGACTTTTAAAAACTTTTGATGATTTAAAAAGTTTAGATATACTCAATTAACTCTAAAAGTTTAGGTGTATTCAATTGCAACTTCTATAGACTTTTAAAACTCTCTAAAAGTTACGAAGTATTCAAATGAAACTTTTTAGAAGTTTCTATAAGTCATGAAGTATTTACATAGATAGTGACTTTTAAGAATTCTCTACTTATTCGACTTCCGAAGACTTTTTAGTAGAAAATATAAATAGCAAATTTCAAGAAAATCTCTCATATACTCTGAGATTTGTGGAACTTTCAAAGCCCAAAAAAAGAACGTTTTTTTTCTTTCAATTCTTCGATTTTCACATCTCTTCAATTCATTTGCTACAATCAATTTATGGTTATTTTATATGTACATAAATACTTTTGAATTGAAATTCTATGCAATTGATTCGAAACGTAGGATTCCATATAATTGATCTATTCTTTTTATTTATTTATTTTTTTTGTTAAGAATAATTTGTGTTCTTAGAAATTATGTTAATTTCGTGAAAAAATTTTGGTTATATTCTTAGAAATTGATGTAAAAGTTTTTTATTATTGTATTTGCACCGAAATTGAATGCCTGGGCCGTAACTAGTGACTTTATCCAAGAAACATTTGTGGGCATCTTTTTTCTCAAAAGTGTTAATTATGTAGTAAGAAAGATTGTAATTTTTTTATGTATATAATGAATTTGCAAAATGAAAACCTTTAAAAATCTTTAATCAAAGTTTACAGAAGTCCGTGCAAAAATTTTATTAATTCTTACAAAATCCATAGAAGTCACTTAAAAGTTCATAAAATCTACAAAAATTACTCACTTTAAAAAAAATCTATAGAAATTTTTAAAAGTTCCTATTGAATATACCCCTTCAATCTATCATTAAGAAGGAGACAACCCATTAGTACCAAACTCATTGCCACTATTTTCTTGAAGATGGCGCTAACTCAAATCTTCACCGTTGTAGTGGTTTTCACCGTCATGGTTGTGGTGGTGTGTGGCGACGTCGGAGGTGATGTTGGGGTGTTTAAAACTCAATCCTGCTATGCTGCTTGACACCCTTCCCGACAAACCTCTCGCGATAGGAGGCATGAATTTGTTGGTCTTTTTTATTCACATGGGTTTCACTCCCATGTGAGTATCTGTTAACAAGGATGGCATTTTCTTTCTGAAAAAGAAGCTTAATCGTTAAAAATTAATGTACCATTTCTGCTGTCGGAAGTGTTCTTGTTATTGCATCTTTGTTTACACCAATTTCGATGTAGAAATCTGTGACCATGTTTTTGTCTTTTTCTACATTTTCCACTCAGTTTTATTAGTAAATTCCAGCACTTGTTAACACGACCCCGTCTCGAATCACCCTAGTGGACCCAAACGTGGCGTACGCCGATAATGAATTCTAGCTAGATGCTGGACCCACCTCCAATGACACATAGACTGTTCTACGACTGGTTAACTATTCTATGACTACAATATTTTTGTAGAAATTTTAATAGAGTTTCCCCTGTGAATTAGACAAAACCAATCTGAAAATCAACAAAAACCTCATATAGACATTTATACCAAATATTTTGGAAACCACCAATTCCACCAATACCACCACAACTAAATCAAATGAAACTAAACTCGACTGAGCACTTCTGCTACAAAACATTATGTTTACATGCATGCATTACGTCAATTGTAACAACCCATCAACAAAGTGTACATCAAAAAAAATATTAGACCAAGTGTTAAATAAACATGAGTCCCCAACTATACATTACATGCTATGATATGGTTAAGATCATGCAACTAAATGATGGGTAACCAGGCTCTTGATTTCAGCAGACTTTCCAGGTATCTCAAATTCAGCAGCCACCTGATAGGAAAAACATGACAAAATATATGAGCTTATAACTCAGTGAGTGGATAGTTCACAAATACATATATTTTTTCCATTTATACGTATTTACTGAAAATTTTGATTTATTTTCTTACAGTTTTAAAAAATTCTAAATTCTGATCATTTCTTTTAGAATTGAAACATGCTAAAATCATAAAATTCTTACTCTTTATTCTGAATAACCAACCATAAAATATGTCGAGTATAGACAATCTGGTATCAAAAAAAATCTATGTAAAGCTGTCATTTCTGTAAGTTAAAATCGTATTTCTGTAATTGAATAAACTGAATTATATATTCTGAAATGAACTATTATCTGATATATAAAAATCTGTGAATCTACAACTGAATAAACATAATATAATATACTAAAGAGTCACACCAATAAGTACCCAATGAATAGTTTTACTCATGTATAGAGTAATCTCGATATACAAGACAAAGTCATTCAAATCTGATAATATGGTCATACATACACAGAGCTGCCCTAAAGGCTAATCACCCTAGTACACGGCCTAAAGCCTATTTGTGTAGGAGAGTAGGTCCCAAAAACTTCTGATAATCTATTCATACACTGTGGAAACACATTCACATCAGTGTAGAGCGGGTAAAATAATTTGGGTACTTTTTAGTGATTTTTTTAAAATGATTGTACGTATCCTGAAATATTTAATATTAAGATACTATGCCAATGTAGTGATTTGATTTAACTAAAATTAGCTTAGACTTTCAAAAGATCTTTTGTGTGTGTGTATATATATTCTGAAAATCATGCTTACCTATTTCTTATGTTGGAATAAATTATTTTGATATCTCATGTAATGTACTGGAAACAATGCATATAAGATATAATTTTCTTGATTTAAAAAAAAAATAAACATTTCCACTCACTAAGTACGAGCTACAAGCTAGACTGGCTGATAAACGTTTACAATATCCTCGTCACCACCTGAAATACGATATGAATAACAAATTTAACCACCACCATATTAAGTAGTCTTAATGTTAAAATACAAGTTCCAAAAACTTAATTCCTCCATACTTAAATAAATTCCCCAAATTTCCTTTAATCAATTGGAGCTAATTCCACCTACTAATCCCTTCACTATCATGTAATTTATCAAAATTACTTGCATCCCAATCATAAAAATAATTATCCCTTTCAATCTAGTGAAAACTAGTAACCAACACTACAACCCATTTATTTTACATCTTGTTCCATAAAATCGTTCTTTCAAGTGAGTATTTCATCAACACCATCATTTCTCTAAACTATATATACTCAAAAACCCAATTAAAATTCTAGGGTTTGCCAAAAATGAAATTCCTTACCTTGATTCAAATGAAAGCTAACCAATCAAGAAGCTTGAACTACAAATCATAATCCTTTCCGTAAATTTGAAATTTCGAATCAAGTTAAACCTTAGAAATTCAACATAAATTATTCATTTATCTCTTGGAAACAATGGATAAATTGAACCCAAGATTAAGGAAATCAACACTTACTCCTTCCTCTTCCCTTTTTCCCCTTCTTTTTCTTCTTCTCTTTCTCATTTTTCCCCTCTTTTTCGGTCTTCAACTCCATTTCTAGCTTCTATTTTCTGTCTCAGCATCATGTGTGTGTGAAAAAAATGAGAATTGGGTTTCAATTGCCAAGTTAGCGGGGCTTTTGCAAAGGAAGTCCCTTAACTTCCAATGATATATAAGTAAATCCCCAACTTCAAATCTAATCCATCTTAAACGCTACATTATTGTAAATTATAAAGTAAACCCCAATGATATATAAGTAAATCCTCAACTTCAAATCTACCTTTATTTGAACTCTTTTTCAAGTTAGGACATTCATTCCTATAGAGATCGTAACCCTGACACTCATAGCATCTAACAAATTGAGTTTTCTTATTAGCAGTCCTAGAGTCACTCTATTCGCGATTATCTTTCACGAATTTACTAGGGAATTCATTTTTCCGTTCTTGAAGTTTTCTCCTATTTCTCATCACTTTCTGAAATTTTTTAACGAAATAAGCTATTTCGTCGTCCCTAAGTGTCTCAGCATTAGAAGATGCATTTTATTCTTCTCTAATAGTGTTCATGGCTATATATTTAACCTTTTTAGTTTGAGAGACGATGAGTTCATAGGTTTGAAGGGATCCTACGAGTTCTTCTACTTAACTGCATCTAAGTCCTTACTTTCTTCAATAACAGTGACTTTAGGTCTAAACCTTTCAGGTAGAGATCTAAGGACTTTTCTAACGATCTTGGACTTGGGGATCCTTTATCATAGGTTAAAACTCGAGTTAACTATGTCATTCAACTTCACATAGAATTCATTGAACAATTCATCGTCCTTCATTCTAATTTCTTCATACCTAGAGGTTAAGATCCGCAGTTTAGAATTCTTAACAGTTTTAGTTTCCTCGTGTGTGGTTTCTAAAATGTCTCAAAATTCTTTAGCAGTCTCACACATCGAAATTCTCCTAAACTCTTCAGTAGACAGATCCATGAACAGGGCATGAATGCCCTTACTGTTTCAGTTATACTCAACTAGATCATTTTTAGTCCATAATGAAACATCAGTGGGTGTAACTACACCAACAATCGTAGTTGAAGGTGGAGTCCACCCAGTTTGAACACTAATCTAAATACGTTCATCCAAAACTTTAAGGAAGGCTCTCATTCGAATTTTTCAGTAAGCATAGTTGCTTTCGTCGAAAAACAGAGGCATAGACAATAACTGACTATCTAGAAATTATTAAAGGTCAGTAATCGAATTAAGGCTCTGATAACAATTGCGAGAACGAAGTTCGACCCTAGCAACACTTAGAGGGAGGTGAATAGGTGATTATTGAAAATAAAAATTATTTAATAATTAACTAGAAACAAATCACTATTAATTATTTATCTAGATGGTTAAACATGCAATTCAATTAATCCTATATTGAAATACCGCAGTTATGTAAGTAATAAATGAACACAAGAATTAATCACGGAGAAATCCAATTGGGTGAAAACTTCGGGCACTTTGCAGTCAACAATCTATTATAAACGATTTTTAACTTACGATCTACCAGACTAGACGATGACATGTACTATCTGATCTCCTGACTGCAATTCCAACAGCTCTCTTGGGTTCTGTGCTCCTACACCAACTCCAACTGCAGTTTCTAAAACTCTCCTGGATTGCATCTCCTGCATCAACTCCCAGCTTTGTGAAATCATCTAACTTATGTGGATTCACGAAGAACATCGCGTTCTTCAAGTGAAGGTGAGGCGACAGTCGGGCGATGAAGTTTCTGTACTTTTGAGTCAAACCTTGGCGAAAAGCTAGTGAAATTCCGCGCCGCTTTTCCTTCTTTCCCATTCTCAAACCCTAGACCTAAAATATCATAACTTTCACTAATTTGCACACTACTCCTTAAATTTTTACAACATATCAACTTTAGTCCTTTTTGTTCACAAAATAGCCAATTACATTAAATACCTAACACCGCTAATAAAAATACACGGTCATGCTGATACGAATAAAATAATGACTTACTGAAACCATGGTATGTGCATAATAATGAACAAATCACTACTTACTCAAATGTAGAAAATGTAAAAATATGAAGGAGATGAAAAGCGAGGTATGCAAATCTCCTTAAGAATGATTTTACCCCCTGTACTGGTGCTAACAAGATCAAATGAAAGTCTGTTTCCCAATATACAATGCTTCTTTCAAAATTAATATAGCACAATATTAATTTTGTCGGGTGAACCAACGCTTGAGTGTACTCTTCTAGAATTGAAGATATCGAATAATAATATCGAACATGAAACATAAAATAATATGAAAGTTATTTTGACATAATTAAGAAAAAGCAAGAATTAGAGATCAATTATTATGAATTGATTTGGAGTAGAAAAAATGAAATAAATGTCTCTATTTATAGATTTTCAAGTGACTTTTTGAATGATTGCTTCTTTTAACATAAATCACGCATTTTCACATTAAATGGTGTAGTATACACGTTTTCAAATGGTAATGCATTTCCATCATACACCTTTTAAATAGTCACACACTTTCTAAACAACATGCCTCTTTGTATGCATCATTTGCATTGAATAGTTGCACTTATTGGAGACTTTTTCAATTCACTATAAATAATATCAATTATTCCAACAATTCCCCATATGAATGAAAAAAGTTGACTAAGAACAAGGAAGACAAAGAAAAGTACAACTGAAATATAATTCATAAGAATTGGTAGCTTTCGTTTTGAATTTTTCCTAGTAAGAATATATCAAACTTACTTAGCTAATCAGTGAACGCAACGTTTTGAACTATTAACCATTATTGTAAGCCTAGACAATAGATCGGATACAATATCTTTCATATCAAATCTTGGTTCTCTATTGGGTTCATTATTTCGACCCTGAACTTTCTGGGTTCCGCAAATGCATTAGAAAAATCTCCTAAGTAAAATTCTTAAAGAACCAACAAAGTTCACACTCACATAGGTTATGTTCTATAAAGAGTACCTAACAATACTTTACTTGTACTGTGTACAAGATATAGCCATCATTAAAAGAATTTAACTTATAATAACATGTTATTATTAATAATAAACAAATTATTTATATATAAGCTTTGCATGCCACTATCCAGAAGAAACGAAACAGCCCTTATTGGGAATGAGAAATGCACACATCGATTCAATAAAAGACACGACAAATAGAAACACATAAACTTAGTTAACAAACACAACTGATTGCAAAGAGGAAAATGCAATCCTCATTGATTTTTTATAAATTATTTAAAATTATAATAGAATGCAATTTTAATTTCTGCACAAAACTTTAATGATCTTTGTATGAATTTTCGTGATTTTAGTACATTTCTTACTTCAAAATTTATACATATTCAATACGCAATTTGAACTAATGTACTACTCCAATATCAAATCAAATTCATTAATTTGAGAAGTATAAGCAGAACATAAAAAAGCACAAAATTAAATCCTTCTTAAGATTGTTGGATAAGTTAGAGCATAACTTACATTCCGCTAATAAAAATGGGCAATTCCATTTGTACATAAATGGATGACAATGGAGGTTGACAACCTCTCACATGCATGCGAGCCTCATGTGATTAAAAAATTTCAAAAAAAAAGTGGCCCCCCCTATTGTGAGTGGTCGGTCATCCACATTGTCATCCATTTGGTACATGTAGCATGGTTGAATAAAAATACCGTGCATAATAATACGAATAAAGTAACAACTTACCAAAACCATGATATATGCATAATAATAAACAAATCACTATTTACTCAAACGTAGAAAATGTAAAAATATGAAAGAGTTGAAATGAAGCAAGATATGTAAATGCAAATCTCCTTAAGAAGAATTTCATTTCGTGCATTGGTGTTAATGGGATCAAATGGACGATCGTCTCTCAAAATACAACCTTTTTTTCAAAATTAATAGCACAATATTAATTTTATCGGGTGAACCAACGCTTGACTGTGCTCTTCAAGAATGCAAGATATCGAATAATAAATATCGAACACGAAACTCAAAATAATATGGAAATTATTTTGACAGAATTAAGAGAACAAATGGAACTAATGATCTCTATTTATAGATTTTCAAGTAACTTTTTGAATGATTGTATCTTTTAACATAGACCACGTATTTTCACATTAAATGGTGTAGTATACACCTTTTCAAATGGTTATGCCTTTCTATCGTGCGCCTTTTAAATAATCATACACATTTTAAGTAACATAACTCTTTGTATGCATCATTTGCATTGAAGAGTTGCATCTATTGGAGACTTATTCCAATTCACTATAAATAATACCAATTATTGCAACATATTTTGTATTGTCATTTCGACATTCATAAGCACTAAATGTGTCTCATAGTCAAGAAACACTCGAGGAACCCAACCAAAGATCATGTTTGCTAGATTGGATTTGGATAGGAACAAGAGTTGCTCGATAATTTTAACTGTCAATAAAAATTTGACATGTTTACTGAGTAATTATTCATTAACTAATAATAAATTTAAAGTATATGTAATAAGATTAAAGTATATGCGACTGATTAAAAATATTATATCCTCAAAAGAACTTCAAGATTCTTGGTAGATTGGAATGACTGTGATGAGATTGCTTATAGGCTAGACCCAGACCACGATATGCCTAGATTTAAAACAAAGCTATATGTATAGAAATAAGTTTCACAGAAGGTTTACACACACTCACATGGGTGGGCCCCATGTGGGACCCATGGTAATAAAAATTTGCCAAAACAATCCCACCCTCTCCCCTATTGTGAGGTATCGGTGGGCACCCCATCCTGTACCCATAGTACAACTCCCAAATTTATGGTACTCTTACATATCCATGAACCATATGATTCGACCTGAACAGATTTCTGATTGGATCATTGACATAAATAGCATAATGACAAAGCAGTTAACATAATAGCTTTATTCATTATACTTTTTAACCCTGTTTGATTTAATTTTTTGAGACGTATTCTTAAAAAAATTATTTATCATTCTCCTATAACTTTTTCTTAATAAAAAAACTTCTTCACAGAGTCACCTATTAATTTTCATGGACAAAAGGAGGGTGTGCAACTTGGTGGCTAATATATATGAGAAACGAGCGCCATAAGTTAGAAATTAATATTAAAGGTAACATTAACATTGTTAAAGATGATGAAATTTATAAAAATAAATGGAAGAAAGGAACTATATAATTTAAGTAAATGCATCATAATTCTCAATTCTTTTTTTTCGTTACAAATAGAATGTATGTTTTTTCTTAACAATCTTTTCTTCTTTAATCAGCCAGCCAAGTTTAAAACGACTCAATTGGCTCATGAGTAAAGCCACATAACACCAGCTTTGATGTAAGTAGGGCCTAAGAATTCAATTTTTGTGATTTTTTCCCAATTGGCAATACAAGTCAGCATGGACTCCTTGGTGAGGCTAAGAAACTCACTTGGCCAGCGAGTAATCGTAGTATTTTTTTTTTTTTTTGAACGAACAATTCATATCATATCAAAATAGCAAGTTACGGATACAAGAAGGAGTTTTCTCCAACAAGATTCTCTCATCAGAGAGTTTAAGTGCTTCATTTGCTAAAGTATGGGCGACGACATTACCCGTTCTAGGTATATGATTAACAGACCAGAATTGAAAAGATTTAAACATTTTCTTCGTGTCCTGGATCAGTAAGGCTGGGTAGTTCCAAAATTCTGATATTCTAGTTAGGCCCTTCACGACGTTCAATGCATCTCCCTCTAAAATGATCGACGACAGCTCAAGATGTTTACACAGTAACACCGCTTTCACGACTACAATGGACTCAGCCAAGAAGGCATTTGGGAAAGCATTTCTTTAGGACATCAGCGATACTTTAGCAGTTCCAGTCCAGTCTCTCACAATAACACTTATCCCAACCTGACAATTAACCAAATCCACCGCTACGTCCCAGTTAATTTTATACTTACTCATAGGGGGTGCAGTCCAAACCTGGGAAAGTTGAGCTCTCTATTTCTGGGCCTATCCAGCTGGGAATTCGCCTCTGTGTAATCTACTGTATTATGTCGAGCCACTAAAGATAATTCTGCTAGGCCGTCGAATTTCTCCTCAAACACAAAAGAGTTCCGCCTCTTCTAGATTAGATAAATAGTGACAGTAAAGACCTCCATTTCTTCCTGTAACAAGACATTAAACAAATGGCGCACCAGATCTATGAAGTGGAGTGACCTAAATGACATTTTCTGTAGTTTCCTTAAGCTTGAGCCCCAAAAATCTTGGGCAGAAGCACATAACCACAACGCGTGCTCCATAGACTCTACTTCCAATGTGCAAATCGGACATAATAGGGGCTCCCGAATTTTCCTTTTATTCAAGTTCAAGTTAGTAGGAAGTGATTCATGAGACGCATGCCACAATAGCATTTTGCTAGCGTTTGGGACCTTAATACTCCAGATTTTGCTCCATAATTTATCCTGAAGATTACTGGTGGGACATTGACTCGAAGACTCATGCTACAACTGACATAGAAGATGATAAGCACTTTTGACTGTAAATTTGCCCTCCTTCGTGCCCAGCCATATAAGCTTGTCCGAACTACCACAGTAACTGATTGGGATTTTGCTGATTAGGGAAGCTTCTGACTCAGAAAATTTATCAGAAACTAAGTCCATGATCCAAGCATTGGTTTCAGCGTCAATAAGCTCACTCACTCTTCCATTCTTAAATCGGGCAATAAGTAGAGATTGAACTTAGAAGGTAGATGCTTGGGGAATCCATTTATCCTTGCCAATAACCACTGAGGTCTCATTACCAATCCATCAGAATAGTCCCTCTCTCAACACATCTTTGACTGCTGAGAAGCTTCACCAGAGATAGGAACTATTGCTACCAATTTTGCTGTTCAGGATATCTGTTCTGCTAAAGTATTTCGCTTTAAGCACCTTCGAAGCCAATGAGACTGGGTTTTGAATAAGTCGCCATCCCTACTTTGCTAATAAAGCCACTTTAAATAACTTAAAGTCTCTGTATCCAAGCCCTCCATCAAATTTGGACTTCCCCAACAAGTTCCAAGGGAGCCAATGCGTCTTTGTTTTATCACCTCTGTTACCCCCACCAAAAGTTTTTGACTTGCCTATTAATTGCTTGGAGAATGGTTTTGGGAAGCTTAAACATGCTCATACAATACGTTGGAATAGCCTAGATGATGGCCTTGATAAACACTTCTTTACCGATTTGAACGCTGCCATTTTATTCCTACCAACATAAGCTGGCAAACCCAAGTATTTATCAAAGGATTTCGCTTCTCTAACTTTAGCTTCATGAAGAATTGCGCTCTTGATTGTTGCTAAAATAGATAGAGGTCTTGTCCATATTTAGCCGTTTTCCAAAAGCATGTTCAAAAGAATGCAGAAGGTTAGAGACCCTCCACCATTCTAGAACACTAGCCTTACAGAAAATCAGACTATCATCTGCAAAGAATAAATGGTTAACTAACAGATTGCCTCGTGCAAAAGGAAAGCCAGAGATGAACCCTTTCGCCTCCACTGTATCCAGGGAGGATCCAAGAACTTCTGAGCACATGATGAAAGGGTAAGGGGATAGCGGATCCCCTTGCCTTAATCCTCTAGTATGTTGAAACTGACTTTGCGGCACTCCATTGATAATTAGGGAGTATTTCACAGTTTGGAAACACATAGCATAGTTAGCTCAATCCACTTGTCACCGAAACCAAACTGTCTTAGAACGGCTTCTAAAAAACTCCACTCGATCCGGTCATAGGCCTTGCTCATGTCCAACTTAAGAGCCATATAGCCTTCATTCTTTCCTTTGACTCGACACTTCATGGAGTGCATAGCTTCGTAGGCCACAATAATATTATCAGAAATTAACCATCCAGGAACAAAAGCACTTTGAGCAGGTGATATAATGGAAGACAAGATGGATTTAAGTCTGTTGTCCAGAACCTTGGACACTACTTTGTACAAGACATTGCAAAGACTAATGGGTCGGAAGTATGATATGGATTCTGGACTCTTCTTCTTAGGAATTAAGACGAGAAAAGTATCATTAATCTCATTGAAACCAAGGTGCGATGAAAAAGATCTTTCATAGCAGCACAAACTCCATCGCCAATAAAATCCCAGTTGTCTTGATAAAAACCTGCTGAGAAGCCGTCGGGGCCAGGAGAGCTCAATGGGTCCATAGCAAATAGTGCTTGCCTTACTCCTCGTTGGTACATGCTTTATGTAATTAGTCATTCATGTCATGAGTAACTTTGGCCGCAAGTCCATTAACTACTTCTTCAATTCCACACGGAATGGAGGTCGAAAACAAGTGCTTATAGAAACATTGAAACGTGTTGCAAATCTCATCCCGTGTGGTAGTAATATCGCCCCTCTCATTCCTAATTCTCTTGATAGTGTTTTGTTTCTATCTTTGAGAAGCACATTTATAGAAATAGGATGTGTTCTTGTCCCCACTCTTGAGGCACAATTGTTTAGAGCGTTGCCTTCATATCTGCTAGCATCGTATCCACTTGACGTTGAGTTTCAACAATTGTATCATTCAAATCCCCTTGGTTCAGACTTTGCAGCAACCGAGCTTCCCCATTTTAGCATTGATTGATTTCCTAGAAGTTTCTGCATAAGACTTGGCCCAAGACTGGAGATTCTCCCTGCAACTCATAAGACCCTCATTGAAACCACGTATCGAACTACTCTGTTCCCTAGGGGATGACGAGGCATTTTTAATCAATTCTTTGCACTCCTACTTTTGAGACCAAGCCGCTTCAAATCGGAACCCTTGGAGTAATGTGAATTCATAACAGCAGAGTTGTTAGTACAGGATATAAGAAGTGGGTTATGATTCGAGTTGACAATCAAAAGTACATGCACGTCACAATTGCCAAAAAGAGAGGGGAAGAAAGGATTGGCAAAAGCTCTGTCCAACCTCTCCTTAATAAACTGGCTCCCCTTCCTCTTGTTACTCCAGGTGAATTTGGAATCAACAAAACCCAAATCGCTTAGCTCACACTTCTCTAGCACCTTACCAAAACTGTCCATTTGAGAAAAAGGTCGCGTGGCCTCTCCCAACTTCTCTATGATATTGAGGATTTCATTTAAGTCTCCCATAATCAACCATGGAGACGAACTATCTGGATTCAGCCTTCTCATAATCTCCCAGCTTTCCTTCCTTCTTTCAGTAACTGGGTTGCCATAAAACCCAGATAGAACCCACGATAAGCTAGCATTATCAGTCTTGATACTCAATAAAATGTGACTTCTCGAAAAATTGATTAAAGTTGCATTAATAGCTTCTATCCATAGGATCACCAGACCTCCACTTCAACCCACACAATCTACAACAAAACAATTATCAAATCTAAACTTCACTCTTAGCCTCTCCATCTTGTCTCTGTGAAGTTTGGTCTCAAAAAGGAAGACTACACTTGGGGACTTTTCCTTTACCAACAGGTGAAGCTCCCGAACTGTCCGAGGGTTTCCAAGCCCTCGAAGGTTCCAACACAAGAGTTTCATGGTGAACGGAAGGGCAGCCTCTGCCATATCCAGATCAATTCCCTCATCAATCAGTTGTCAGAGTCGTTTAAGGGAAATAAGTTCAGGAGCTCCACTCTCTTTTTGTTTTTGAGCTTTATGGACCTCTGAATTTCTGTTAGATCCAGCAATAAGGGGGCTTGGCAGAGTAGGGCCTACCCTAGCTCTCTTTTTCCAGTACTTTCCTTGGGCCAGACCCTTTTTACGCGTCAAGATATGCGAGCTGTTGTAGGTTGCTGGTTTGGCTTTAACTTGATTTGGATCTAGAGAAAGTGAAGGAGAAACCTCACTTGGGCTGGGCTCTTGCTGATCTCCTATGTTTTCCTTAATAATGGCCTGGGTTGTCAATACGATCTTTTTAGCATCCACTGGACAATCCTCGTGAACTTGTAGTGTCCCAGGTGCTTGAACTCCAAAAATATCTTCCGTGATTTGAGGGAAAATTTCTGCAGCTGATCTTGGATGATCTGCAACCAAGATATGCTCTCTATTATGCACGTCGCCACTCTGACCACGCCCATAATACTCCCGGCGATAAGACTCCAGAGGGCCGTCCTTAACACGAGCACTTCCCACATATGAAATAGCCACGTGGTATCTTGCCACTCGCACGTAACCACGCTCCGTATTGCTGTTCCAATCCTTCCCCTGTGGCAGAACCTTGTTATCTCTTCTCACACTGACCAGGCTAGTGTTTGAGACGACCACAATGATAACAGAAGTTTGGAAGCCTTTCATATTTGAAATGAATCCAGAAGTTGGTACCACCTAGGTTGAGAAATCGGACCCTTGGGAGAGGCTTGGATATATCGATTAATACTTTAATTCGTAGAAACTCTCCTAAACATATGCCACTGCTGTCCGTGTCGACCCATAGGACCTTCCCCAAACGCGAACCAATGTCATAACCCGTTTTCTGATTCATCCCAGCAAATGGTAGTTCATGGCATTGAACCCAAAAGGCTTCTTCTTGAAACAGAATGTCTTTGAAAAAGATGACACCCTCACAATCCTGTAAGCAAATCAATTGTTTATCAAATGACCATGGTCTGCCCATCATTATTCGCTTCTTGTCTTTGATTCTTTTCACTTCAATCAAGTATTTGTTGCGACCCGCATCCTTAATAACAGCTTTCCCTTCCACTTTCCAAGACCTTCAACATAGTGGTTTTCAAAACCCCTTTATTCACCTCGCTGTCCGAAATCACGCTGAAGGTTAAACAGTGCTTGCTTTTCTCCACGGATAAAAGAAATTCTTCCTCCCCAACCTCCACCTCTTGCTTCCCGTCCTCAGTTAACCTCAGTTTTTCGTACAGCTCGAGCAAACTCCACTCCATCCCTACCACCTCTACAGACAAAAAATCCAAGAGGAGAAAACTAGGCCTCCGAAGAAAACCTAGAAAATACCTTAGACCTTGAATTTTTAGAATATGTCCAAGTAGTCGTAGCATTAGTGATGCTTAGAACTAATTAACATGATAGTGGACTCTACATCTTTAAAACAATTAAACAAAAAAAATAAAAAATACAATTTATCAACAACTGGAAGATGTGGTTCCACTTTCCTCCTAGATTAGTATTACGTAGCATTACTCCTTAGCTCACACATCATATTTTTAATAGATGTCAAATTAACATCAATTAAAGTAAAACAACTTAATATCAAACGAGACTTAGGCCCATTTGACATGATTTTTAAGAAGTCAAATGAGTTTTTAAGATCAAAAAGTTGCTTTTGAATTATTTGAAAATTTTTATAAAAGCTTTTTTCCTGTTAGAAGATTTTTTAGAGGAAGCTAGTTCAAAGAGATTTTTTTGAAAAACACTTTATGTAGTTTTCAAACAAAAATTAAAATAATATCCTTAGAAAGCTCTTTTACAAGAAATAAAAATCATATAAAACTGGCATTTAGGACATGTATGAAGTAAATCTTATGGAAAGTAATTTTTGAAAAATATGTGATTAAAAAGTAAGAATAATTTATAAGTTCACATATAGGGCGTGTTTGAGGCTTTGAGCTTCATTTTTATTGAGAATATATTTTGTAATAGTATTTTTTTTATAGCATGTGTGATTAAAAATAAGCATTTTTTTAGATTTACGTGTAAAATTATTTTATTTAAAAAATGTGTAGTTGAAAATAAATTTTTAAAAAATAAGATCGGTAAAATAATTTACATAAATAAAATAAACTTAATAAAAAGTAAATTTTAAAAAATATCTATCAAATCAAAATGGACCTAATAATTTTATAATCATGCTACTTGTATCCGTTTTACAAAACTTGTCAAATATCATAGAAATGCACTCAGGGCCGGCCCTGTGATGAGGCGAGTGAGGCCGCCGCCTCAGGCCCAAGCTTGGAGGGGGCCTAATTTTTGGCCCCCAAAAAAAATTTTTTTTTTTTTTATATATGACAAGCCCAAATGGAGGCCCAAATCTCTAACCCAAGCCCTAAACTCTCTTCTCTCACACACAGAAATCAGAATCACTCTCGTCTTACACACAACACACCGAATCACTCTCTCGACCACTCTCTCCTTCCCGCTCTCAAATCTCCGAAACTATTGGCTGAAAGTAACTCGAATCCACAGACCAATCAACCGCTCTTCACTCTTCTGGAGCTGGACCAGCTTCTGGAGTTCTCCTTCTGCTTCTGCTACTACGGTCTACGAGTCTGCGACTGGCGTGTGTGTCTTCACTCTTCTAGTTCTGGAGTTCTGCAGCTTCTGCTGGAGCTGGTAACTGGTAAGTAAGCGATTTCAGTTTTGGGGATTTCTCATTTCGTGATTTGTCTAATTTTAGTTTTGGGGATTTTGTGATTTTTCGAATTTCAGTTTGTATGAATGGGTTTCTAATTTAAATTTTGTGGCTTTTGTGATTTGTGAATGAATCATTGATTCGATTTCAACACTTAGGTCTTAGAATATGCCATTATGAATCAATAGAGACTGGCTGTTTTCTGCTTTTGAGGATTGTGATGTCTTTAACATTAAACTGGCTAAAGTGCGGTGCTGGTTCTGTGGTTCAATGGTTCAATCAGTGAGCTATATGCAATCTGTGGTTGAGTGGTTCCAGGGCCGGCCCAGTTGAGTGGTTGAGTGGTTCCAGGACCGGCTTAGTATGTTAATGGTGAAATACCTTGCAGCATTTAGGTCTTGAATTTTGGATATGCTACTTGATATGATTGCTTACGTTGAAGAGTAAAAGGTAAAATGAAATGGGAGGGAGGGAGTGAGGATTGGAAGCTACCTGTGGTAGATGTATACATTCCTCCAAACTGAGTTTTGACTTGTAAATGATTTTTCTTCTTTGTAGTAATCGTCAATTTTGGGTTTTCTATGCAATCTCACTTGTTTGGTTATGGAACTTGATAGTGAATGTGGTGAACCAATTATGAGCGACAACCAAGTTATATGTCATTTTTGTTTGCTGCCTTTAAACGTGCCATAAATTATTCATACAGGCATAGCATTCGGGATATTATTTCAATGAGTAATTCGCTTAGCTAGGCAGGTATTCCTGGATAGGTGGCTTACTGTGTTTGATTATGTTACGTGATGATATTGTTACTGTGGCTTCACTAATCTTTGGTTTCTCATAATCTATATGCATTGATTAATATGTTGTTATATGTGAATGATTTGTGAATGATTCAATTTCAGGCTTGTGAGAACTGAGATGCAACGCTGGATGCTGGAATAGGCGCGATTCCACAATTTTCGTGAATTTTCTACTTCTCAAGTAAGTAATGGCTTGCTCTAACTTGATATTGAAAATGTTTGAAGCCTTGTCGGCTTATATAATTGTGGCCTGGTCGGCTTGTATGAATGCTCATTGTAGCGTGTAGGATCAATTGCACAGGCGCACGTTTATCTTTTGTTCTTTATATTTGTTTGTTGTTCTACGAGTCAGTGTTAAGTTTGCAATACGTTGCATAATGCACGGTTGGATTTTGCGTTTACGTTGATCTCCGGGGGCCAGAGACGGAGCTAGGGGGGCCGCCGTTGATCTCTGTTGTCTCTTAGTTAAAAAAAATTTTCAGGGGCTCCGCCCCCCGAACCCCCGGGAGGGGGGCCCGCCCCCCTCCACCCCCCATATTTTCGCCCCCCCCTGCCGGGGGCCCAATTTCCAAAGTTCGCCTCAGGCCTCGCCAATCACAGGCGGCCCTGAATGCACTACACTTACAGTGTTTAGAGGGCTGTAAATTTTACAGCCCTCTAAACACTGTACAAGTGGTGTTTTTGAATATCATATTAAATCGTACATTTAAAAAATTTGTTGTTAAAATTGATCTTGATAACACATGAGTAGTCAAATTAGTTGTCAAAAATTGTATAACCAACTTTATTCATTTTCCAATAGTCCAGACGCGTTAAAGTTAAAGAATCAGCACGCAATTTCTTAGATCATTCGAGGAAGTTCCTCCCTCATTTCCCAATAGTACAAACCCATTAAAATAATAGAATTCAGTACAATTTCTTGGATCTTTCTACAACGCTTCTCCCACAGTCTCCAACTCTGTATATTAACATGTCCAACGTCATTCATTTTCTTCTCCATCAAAAACAGTTCAAGAATTCATAACAAAATCAAATAATACGTTGAAAATGGATTCATCGGGATCAGATATGCCAGTTCCGCCATCACTCGAGGAGCTTGCCTCCAGAGGCGCCACCGCTTTATTCCTCCCCTGGATACTAGGCACCAGAGCCGCCTCGGAGACCTACCACAGTCGAGAAATCATGGTGTTCGTAAACCAAAGCACCGAGTCAATTACCATTATTGACGGCTCCGGCGACGTTGAATCTATTCTCCGAGAAATCCCAGAAAAGGAAGGGTTTATACCCGCTTCAAAAGCTTCTATAAAATCCCTACCCGTGGTCCGAATTACTAAATCGGGTTTGGAGTGTCCGATTTGTTTATCGGAGTTTGAAATGAACGGGGAAGTCAAACAAATGCCGTGCAACCATAAATTCCATTCGGATTGTATCGACAAGTGGTTGGGGATCCACGGGTCGTGCCCGTTTTGTCGGTACAAGATGCCGGAGGAGGAGAAGAAAGAAGAGACTGACAGTGACGATGAAACGAGAATGACAGGTGAATTAAGGATCCATATGTTCATAACGGGTAGTCGGGGCTCCAATAGAAGGAACCAGGAATCCGGGCATGACAGTTCGGGTTCGGATAATGGAAACGATTCGGGCCTTGACGGGTTGTCTGATCGAGACATGGAGATAGATTCATAGCCGTTGATTCTGTTGATTTGTTAGATTGCCCTTTTCCTGTGATTTAAAATTCGAGCACATAGGCGGGTTTTGTGTAGGTAGTGCTGTACACTTACAATGTTAAATGGAAGTTTCTAATCGAAGGAAATTGTCAATTTTAATTTTTTTTTTCTTGAAGCTCTAGTCTCATTTCTTTTTTAAATAAAATTATATTTTATTAATGTAAATGAACATAATACAATAAAAGTAAATTTACGCATCCAAGATTGGGTGTATAATTGAACGTTGAAAAATTTCACTTTATGGGCCTTAATCATAATCTTCGACTAAAGATGTGTTGAGTTTGGCACCTGGTCACTTTGACACTAGACATGTAATCCCTTTCTCAACTTTCAACTTGACGTTTTTGAAGTGACTTTTATTTTTTATCATGTACTTTGTTCAACCGTGAAATTATGGTTTCACAATCAGATGATTGTCCTTGATCTCAACTTGAAAAAAAAGAGTTCTTTGTGATCTTGAACCTCGTTCAACCTTAATTGCTCACGTATCAATGAAGTCTTATACTTTCTACTACTTCGTCTTTTAATGAAGAGTTTCACGCTTCGTAAAGTCAAACACTCGTATTCATAATAAAATAATGTCACTTGTACATCATTGTATGGAGATTCATGTACATATTGATGACGTGGAAGAGAAAAATAGAAGTATAGAGGAAAAATCATGTTTCGAAAAAACAGAGAAAAATAAAGTCTGTTAATCTTATTCATATTATCAATTTGTACGTCAATATGTTTACAATAATGAACAAATAGCATTACTTTTCATAATATACCACGAGAATTAGATTCCACAATAGTGAGTGTTGCATTTCACACTCCTATCAAATAAAGAAGTAGATTCTAACGTCTTAATAGTGGTTGATGAACTTTTGCTTAACAAGTCACAATCTGGTATTCATGAAATACGCAAGGAACAACGTTTCACGATATGCATAAGATCAATGACGTTAAGACATGTTTGAGAGAAATAGTTGGACTTCTTAATTGTGCCACGGAGATGTAGGGTGGAAAAGACATAAATCAGCAACCCCACCCAAAAGGAGCAACCTATAGAGAATCAATTAAATTATTTGTACAACTCCTTGTTGACAATCTTGGTGTTGCCAAAATCTGGTCTGTTGATTTAAAAACAATTTTTAAAATTGATGAATATGATGATGCCAAGTGAGTCAACCAAAGTTGTACAAGTAACATAATTCATAGAGAATAGGCTAGCACATTTCAATGACATGGAATATTTGGTTATGCATACATAGTAGTACTTCTAGGGCATTTTCTAGCAACATGATTTGCATTAGCAATTGCCTAGACTAAGCATGTCAAATGTACAATGTGACCAATAAGTTTAGGATATCTAATACAAGGATGATAAGACACTTCTTCATAAAATGTATCACAATAGAATCAATTTCATCTGCAGCATGTTTCTTTGTCCTAATGGAGTTTGTACAATTACGCCCTGTTTGATTGCCATATTTTCCATGGAAAATGTCACATTCAAGAAAAACGAATTCCACTTTAGTCGTTTGATTGCAACGTGAAAATGAAAATCGAATTTCAAGGTACAACTTCTTTAAGTTGCATTTTCTTTGTTTTCATGAAAAAAGAATTCCTATGGGCTATAGATTTGGTGGGTTTTTATTTTTCAGCTAACATTGGAATTCCTTTCCACATTTGCCTATCAAACGGACCCTTAAGGTTTTACATAGCATCAACATACAAATAACAATGAAGGTTATAATCTTCATTGACATTCCAGAGAAGATGAATATAAAGGGAACCTAGTTTTATTGTAATTGATTAGGCTAATTTCACTGCTTAAAGTTGAATATTTCTGTTCACTGTCATATATCAGGCCTAGTATGAGAAACTGTAGAAAAAGCTCATACACGGGCTCCCCAACTACGAAAACAAAATTCCATAGAACTAAATTGGCAGTATTAAATTATCATCTAATAGAGAAATACCTCCCACAAAACAGGTCAAATTTTCATAGATATTAGGCTCATCATGAATGTGATCCTAGATGTGCTGAATATTTGGTCATTAGCTAGACACCGATTAGAAATCAATGGAAAAGGAAATAAATGTACCACTCATGGCATCAAAATTAGCTTCAACTGAATACAGAAGAGAGAAACATTCAACAAGGATTCATGTCTTAAGATTTGAAGTTCTAAGTTGGCTGTCATGGAAGTAGGAAACATTCATCTATAAGAATATTCTAAGATCCCAATGGACATTGTCACAGCATGGAGGTCCAACCTTCTAATGGCCAGAACCAGACATAAAAACTTTACTTGAATGGAGCATAAAAGGAACTTTTTCCACTGTGCTGAAGCAATAGGTGGTATGGAAGGTGGTATGGGCTGGGATATTGATACCAGAACATTAGCTGCATCAGCAATAGCTGAAAAAGCCTATCTAAGGCATTTTATGGATGAATCCAAATAGAGCTACAGAGTGCAGTTTACACTACAGCAAAGTTTTATGAAATAAAGCAACCATAGCAACAGTTTCAAGATAATGAGAATGGAATGCAGTGAGTATCATAGTTTAAATCAGTCTAAATGTAACTCAAGGATTAGCGAGGAAAAAAAAACACAACATAACATAACCTAACCATTTGAACCAAAAACCATAAACATAACGAGAATAAATATGATCATAAAATAATAAAGGCTGTTGATAAAAGGCATCCTTATATTCCTATATTAATTATGTATGTATACTGTCCACATAACTTATTCCCATGAGTTATTGAGCTTATTCAAATCTAAGATAAGATTAAACTGGAAAAGGATCTGCTCATCGACATGGCAACTTCAGTATCGAATGTGCTTCTAAAAGATAAAGTATTGTATCAACACTACTTTTTAACCTTTCGAGACTTTTTTTGGCCTGGAACGTCCATTCTTCCAATAGAGCATCCACATCTTGCTCGAAACACCAGAACAGCTCTTCCATTAGGTGGTGCCATTTTCTTGAGCTCGGCTTCCAATTCCCTATGGTGATCACGACGCAATTCAAAAAGTTCCTTCTTTAATCCATTCGTTGCTACGTAATTGGAATTCTTTACGCACTCCTCTGTCTCCAGATGCAAATCAAATTCAGCAGCCTTCCGAAGCCCTTTACAGCCTGCTTTCCCACATCTCCGATCTATACACACCGCGATTGTCACAAGGGCTATTGCAGCGAATAAAATGCTAAGTCCTAAACATCCAAACAAAATTGGAGCATTAACAATTTCCTCTCCCATCACGTCCACAACTTCTTCTCCAAGTTCAACAGTTTTCCGCACTAAAAGACTTACAGAAGGATTGAGCAAAACTCCAATTGCACAAATCATAACAATCAAGAATATTACATCGATCATAGCATAACGAGATTGTTCGCAAGCCGGAATATTCAAATGATTCTGGGTATTGGATGACTTTTTATTCTTGTAGAACTGATTAATTTGCCTCAGTTTCAAACAAGGGTCCGCCGAATTCACAGTTTTCTCCATGTGTATATGCCGGTCAATCGATTTTAGGCTATGGAAAAAGACCATTTGGATTGAAACTGAACCCTAATATATCTAAATGTTGATTCTTTAACATAAACCCACCAATCTATAACAAATTCTGATTCAGACCCACAATTCTAAAATCAATTTTCAGATCAACCCACTTCAAGAATTGTGAACAAGATTTGAATTTGAGTGCACCTGAAGATCGGGAATTCTTGATGGCCACTAGAGATACCCGATATTTCTTGAATACTGAAACTTTTACACAAATTATAAGTTTATATAATAAGATCGACACTTCAAAGCAAAAGGTAGTTGATTATGAGATTTGAGGGTGGATTTTAGGATTCTGGGTGGCTTTACAGAGAGCGATTGGGAAGCAGAGACGACGAGGAAGCACCGTGAAGTCATATTTGTCATATATCACAATATCATTACGCTCTCGAGTATGAATGGCTCAAAAGTTTGGGCAATTTTTTTCTCCTTTTTTTTTTTTTTTTTGTAGTTAAATTGAATTAAATGACAATTAATTTTATTAGAAGTTGTGTTCCTCTATTTTTTTTTTCCTTCTTTTTATATCTTTTTATATAGTCGACTGCATGTTCAACTTGACTTAGTGATATGATTTATTGGTCCTTGTAGATATTAAAGTCAAATTTGATCGTACAAGAGTATTTTTAAAAGATTCTCTATTTTTAGATAATATATTTTGCAATTTAGATAACATTTATAAATTTAAGAAGTAAACATTTTTAAATATTCCAACAGTTTCTTTATTCTTAACACTTTAGGGTGCGTTTAATTACGAGTATAAAATTTGAATGAAAGGAAAATAAATTTTAGACGATCAATTGACTACTACTTATTTATATGGAAATTATTAATTAAATGCGTTTGATTGATTTAGTTTTTAACATAAAAAATATTAGACTTGTCCATTTTTTATTGGTGAATAGATGAGAGAAACGAGATAGATGAAAGAGAGATTGAATTACGTGGAAAATAGAAATCACTGCTCCCTACAAAAAATGTTCTCATTGTTTTTGAAAAAAATATAGTCACATGACCAAAAAGTTAAAAAATATTTTTCATGGAAAAAATTGTCAATCGAACGCTCCAAAAATAGGAATTTGGATGGAAAAATGACACGTTCAATTGAAAATAAAGTCAGTCAAACACAATATTAATTTTACTACTCTCTATATGTATTTATTATTTTTCTCTATTTTTTATATTCATTAATTTTTTTCCTCCAAATTATTATAATTTGAATAATATAATAATTCCCTTCCTATTTTTTATATTCACCAACTTTCCTTATTAAAAAAGCTCTCAATTTTAAAAGAATAAAGTCAACTCTGTACTTTAAAATGTTAATTTGAAGAGTCTTTTAAGCATAATTTAAAAAGTTGATTCTTTAAAATAAAGAACAATTCACTTTTAAAAGAGCATCTTGGTCATGCTCTAAAATGATAAAAATTAAGGCCCTGTTCTCTTTACTGTTTTCGAACCGTTTTCTGTTTTCGATTTTCCAAAACACCGAAAACGCGTTCTCTTCCTCATTTTTTAAAATGAATTTTGAAAAACAAAAAAATATTTGTACTGAAAACTGAAAACACCAAAAACCACATTTTGGATGTTTTCAATACAAAACGCAGTAAATTGAGAAAACACGGGAAACAGCGATTCATGACTTATCCTCTCTCTCTCTCCCCCCTTTCCCGAATTCCTCTGGTTTTCATTTTCTTCTACCCTAAACCCACGTCTCCCACGGCCTCCGTAAGGAGCTTTCTGACGCCAGTCCACCTCCGTAGCCTCAAAATCAGGTAAGCCCAACCTGTTTTTCCGTGAGTTGTCTTCATTATTTGATCAATATTGTGGAGTAGATTGCTTGTGTTGTCGAATAGAGATCGGACCTGTTTTCCCCCATTTTCATTTTTTCAGTACAGATTTATTGCTTGAAAACATGAACCTTGAGCGTCAAAATCATAAAATAGAAAAAGTGTTTTATTGAGGAAAGGAAAACGCCATCGTCAGGCTCGTCTTTTGAAACTTATGTGGTTTATCTCTTATCAATTTCCTGTGATTTTTATGATTTTGGTCGATTATAGAAGGCTTCGTTTCACAATCAGCCATCATCTAGCCCTATCTCTGTCTCTCTAGGTAATTGGAGTTGAGCCCACAACGAAAGATTCCCAAAGGACATTAATCCACAGCGGGCTTCTATCATTGAGAATTACTGGCATATGTCTTTCTCTAATTTCCGATTATTGTCCAATTGTTTTCGTTATCTGCAAATAGATGAGTTTCAATATTATCTTTACAACTATTTCGGACAAAATTTTCACTATAGATGATATATGACCAAGAGTTTTAATGGACGGTTGTTTCAACACATTACAGTTATGGCCATGAAGTTCTTAAATCTTTTGAGTGAAAATAAAATAATATAGTGATAAGGTATTCTACTTGTATGTGTAATTTTGTGTACTCAATTGTTAAATATGTTTGATTTCTTTTTAAAAACATATTTAGTTGTGGTCATAGTTAGTTTTCAACAGCATTGCCACTATTGAATTTCAAGGAGGTTTTTGACTGTCACAATTCCCTAGTGGTGAATTGCAGGGGCAAGAAAGTGGAAGAAAGGGAAAGCTTGGAATAACTGCAGATATATTTGCTGTGACACCATCATTATTGGTGGTGGAGGTGAAGAAGTCTAGTGGGGTGATACTTTGGAGTACAATCGATTCTGCAATGAAGAGTTGAGACCTGCACTTAAAGACATAGTTTGGACATCTGCCACTGGAAATTCAATGCTTGCTTGAGAGTTGAGAGCCTGGTGCATGTTGTGTCTACGAAGGGGACCAGTGTGTTTAATTGGAAATTTATTTCTCTTTTCTGCTGTGAAGTGTTTGCACGTGGGTTGTGGAACAAATTGTTTTAGTGATCATGCTCTATATAACTGTGATACTTGGTTTTCTAGTTATGACTCTTATATGTTCAAGGATAAAATTGATTCGGTTCAGTAGGAGCTCGATTGCAGTTTTTAAGATCTTATTGTCAATGAACTCTTAAGGAGCGCTGTTCATTCTAGAAATTCTAATGAAGTACCCTTTGATAAGATATGTTCGTAGTCACAAATTAGTCTCTAAAGATGCATTCAAGTTTGTATTTGAATAAATGCATTAAAGTAGGTTTGATTGTTACTGACTTGGGCTGTCATGTTATCCCATTTTATTTTTTAAACCAAGGTGCAATGGAAATGATCAAATTTGGTTTGAACTTTGTACGTTAAGGTGAAGGCATAGCACCTCAATCACTCTGCTAACAAGCTTGTGTTCGAAGTTTTTAACTAGAAAAACAATTGAAAACTATAATTCGGACCGAGATGGGGAATTCGCCAAAATGACTATACTCACACGTCTTTAAGCATTCAAATTGTTATTAAAATTTATTGAATAATCAGATTTATTGAATAAAATATTATAAACAAAGATTTTCAAAATTTCAAAGTAAACGCGTTTTCAAGTTTTCTATTTAGAGAAATAGTTTTTCAGAATGACAAAGAGAACGAGTTTTCAGTAATTTCAAAATAGACACTCAAAACAGAAAATACAAAATGAATTCAAAACTCAAAACACAAAATTGAAACACAAAGAGAACGGCCCCTAAGTAGTTTTAAAAGTCAAGAAAACAATTCTACATATTCAGCTATCATCCTTGTTCCTTGCATTTTTGTTTCTCCTTTGATTTTTCAAAGCATTCTTCCCGAGGGAGGGTATAGAAATCTATAGCGTAATACGACGGAAGAAAGGGGGATAGGGGTATTTTGACAATATAATAGAAATTGGAAGGCTTGATTTTATAAAAAAAATAAAATCAGATGGGTCTTTTGAAATGTGTGAATAACAACGAGTAATAATTATAAATATTTGTTGATATCAACGTTTAACTTTAATTGAGTTACAAATAATAATGTTTATTGCTTAACCGTATAATAGTGAAAGTACAAAAGCATGTCCGGTGAAAGGTCGTCTGGATAATTTCGACTGTAATTTACACTTTAAAGATCAAATATTTCATGTTCTCTCAATAATTAATTTCTTTCTAATTACTAAGAGATATTTATTTTGTGTTTTCAAGCTTGTTTTCATTTTTCAATTTAGCAAAATATCCAAAAATTGTTTGACATAGTACTTTTGAAAACAATATTAAACTTATAAAATAAAACTCAAATCGCATTTTTAACGTTTTGATTGTTTTTAGAGTCTCAGAAAAAAATCTGAAACAAATGTGAAATAAGCGTTTAAATAAAATTTTATTTACGTAAAATTATAAAACAAATAAAATTTTAAACTTCAAAATATTTAACTTAAAAATTTGATAAATTATAAAAAATTAAAATTAAAATTCCAACAAAATAAAATTCTAGAAAAATAAGAAATAGTAAAAAAAAATGGTTATTTACATAAAAATTCTAGAAAAATATATTTATATGAACACAAATAAAAATTCTCATTCCATGTAATTATTTTTTATTTTTTGTTTTCTATGTTTTGCCAAGTCAATTTATATTTGTTTCTTTTTATGTGAAAAAAGATAATTAGCAAAAAAATCTCTATTGTATACTCATTGCGAAAATAGTCCCTATTATTTCAAATTTGACATTTACCCCCTCGTTTCAAATATTTTTTTCAGAGTTGGTTCTTTCTGTCATATGATGTTAAATCATTCCTTGAAATATAAGTAATTAGCAAAAAAAGTCTCACATTCATTGTTCAGATCGTCCTTATAGTTTCAATTTTGATATTTTGACACTCAGATCAATCTTTCTTTACTCAAAAGGTATTTATTCGTCTATTTTTTTCATTAAAACTTTGTGAAATGACTAATTTACCCTATTCTTTAAATGAAAAAGTAGAAATGAAAGAAATAGTATAAAATGTATGTAGAGTTCCACGTTTTTAAAAAAAATACAAATGAGTCATGATTAAAATAATTTAAAATTTTCTAATAAAAGAAAAAAAAAACACACACACACACACACACAAACAAGAATTTGCTTAAAATAGTTAAATCCTCTAAAAAAACTCGTTATTTCAATGAAAACAAAAAGATATTGGATTACGAAATTTGATTACAGAAAAATAGTCAAATTTCTAGATGGTGCGACAATGGAATGGGATAATATGGGGGTGGGGTGGGGTGGGGGGTGATGGCAACGGGCGATGATAGAGTGCGGAATTGGATGAGGAAGAAGCGCCATTTGATTTATTTATTTTCTTACTTTTTATACTTTTAATTTTCTTTTTAATTATTTTGGTTGTGGTGGAGGGTAGCGGATGGGCGAGTGGTAGGTAGATTAATTGGGAAGATAAGAAAAAAATATTGAAAATTTATCAACTTTAAAATGAATATATTACTTACAACCTTTAAAATGTTTACTTATTTACATATTAACATAAAATTGTTCTATTTTATTAAATTATCAAATTTCATGGAATAAAATATCATAAAATAATTTTTCAAAATTCCAAACCAAACATGTTTTCAAATTTTATGTTTTGAGTAACAATTATTTAAAATGATAAATCAAACTTATTTTTAGCAATCTTAACACAGCCCTTCAAAATTAAAAACTGAAACAAAAACCAAGCAAGCCCTAATTATTTTATGTTTACATACCTATAGAATCTTTGGGTTAAAAACATATTAATTTTCTTTGGGCATTTTGTTTGCTATTTTGAAATGATTTTCAGTCTTCACTGTTCAAGTGAATGAAATCAACAATTTTATTAATCTCTCACTCAATCAAAATACAGCAATGGTTATTTATAGAGGAAGGAAAAAGAGGGAAAATGAAAAACGAACTGAACAAACTACAAACTATTCTTATTACAAAGGAGGACCTAAAAACTATATAAGACTATCAATTAGGTCCTTTGGGAATAATTTGTGAATAACTTGTACATCCCCCCTCAAGTTGGATATTGATGAAAGTCCATCAAACCCAACTTGGAAATTAATAACTTGAATTGAGGAGATGGAAGAGATTTAGTAAACACGTCTGCAGCCTGATCGTTAGAAGAAATATGCTGTGGATGAATGAAACCAGCCTTGTATTGATTACGAACGATATGACAATCGATATCAAGATGCTTCGTGCGTTCATGAAAAATCGGATTAGCACTAATATGGAGAGATGTCTGGTTGTCACACCAAAGAGGAATGGGAAGACTAGGAGCGATGCTAAAATCCTGAAGAAGATAAGTAATCCACTGAACTTCACAAACAGTGGCAGCCATACTTCGATATTCAGCCTCGGCAGAGCTACGCGAAACCGATTGCTGCTTCTTTGACTTCCAGGAGATAAGAGCTCCACCTAAAAAAAATGCAATAACCAGTCAAGGACTTCCTAGAGTCCGGATATGAGGCCCAATCCGCGTCACAATAAGCTGTAAGCTTGAAATTGTTGGAAGAAGGAAAGAAAAGGCCTTTGGACATAGTCCCCTTGATGTACTTAGTAAGTGCAATGCAGATTCCCCAGTGCGAAACGGTTGGTAAGTTAAAAATTGACTTAGTTGCTGAACTGCATAAGACATATCTGGTCTGGTAAGATTAAGATAGAGTAATCTTCCTACGAGCCTCCTATACTGATCAGGTTTATGAAATGAAGCACCATCAGCGGTGAACTTATGACCCTTTGGCAGTGGGATATCCACAGGTTTTGATCCTATCAATCCAGCATCAGTGATAATGTCCATAGCATATTTCCTCTGGTTGAGATACAGACCTTCCGAGCAACGTGCTATTTCTATCCCCAAGAAATATTTAGCAAGTCCTAAATCTTTTATGGTAAAGGTATTGTCAAGAAAAAACTTCACCTTCTGAATTTCATTATCATCTGGCCCAGTGATGAGGACATCATCCACATAAACAAGAAGGGCTGTGATAGTACGATCTGACTGAAGAATGAAAAGGCAATTATCATGTGCAGACTGTGTAAATCCATACAGTTGTAAATGCTTACAGAACTTCGAGTTCCACTGCCGGCTAGCCTGCTTCAAACCATAGAGTGACCTTTTTAGTTTACATACCTCACCTTCCTTAAGCCGTTTGTATCCTTCTGGAGGCCACAGGTAAATCTCTTCTTCCACAAAACCATGTAAGAAGGCATTATTGATATCCAGCTGGTATATGGGCCACTTGTTTGCAGATGAAATAGCAAAAAACATTCTGATTGTCACTGATTTTGCTACAAGGGAGAAGCTGTCAACATAATCCACACCAACCACCTGATTATACCCCTTTGCCACTAGCCTGGCTTTACATCTGTCTAGGCTCCCATCAGGTTTCAGTTTAGCTTAAAAAACCCGTTTTGATCCAATGGGATTCTTTCCCTGAGGCAGGGGAACAATCTCCCAGGTCTGATTTTGTTCCAATGCTGCAATTTCATTCGCCATAGCTTGAATCCATTCAGTCTTTGTGCTGGCTTCTTTATAAGATCTTGGTTCTTGGATTGTAGATAAGTTAGCCAGAAAATGACAATAACTTGGTTGAAAATTTGGAGACTGATGGAAAGGATAGGTATTTGGTGTATAGGAAAAGGATTTTGATGTACTGGAAATGTTATCAGATGTGGGAATGGAAGATGAGCAAGACAGGTTGCTCACAAAGTCTTGCATCGATGTAGGTACATTTTTCTGTCTGGTGCTTTTTCTAGTTGGAGGAAAATTCTGATGATGAACTATGTGGTTTAAAGAAGAATCTATGGAATTACCTGATTGACTGACCTTTTTCTGACTGAGTTGAGAAGTATCCGCAGGTTGGTTAATAACAGGAGAACTATTAGAAGAAAAATGAGCATCATTTTGGTTTTCAAGATGAGAGGTCACTGATGGATTTTCTTCAGAAGACATATCAAGCATAGGTATAGGTATAAGAGGTTGGGAGTTAGGAACCTCTTTGTAGGGAAAGACATCTTCATGGAAAATAACATCTCTAGACACAAAAACTTGTTTATTGATGAGATCATATAACTTAGAACCCTTTTGCCCTGTGCTGTAGCCTAGCAAAATACACTTAAAACTCCTAGGTGCAAATTTCTCTTTGAAAGGTTTTGTATTAGTAGCATAACATAAACATCCAAAAACTTTTAGATTTTGATAAGTAGGCATCTTCTTATGTAAAATCTCATAGGGAGTTCTCCAGTTCAGTATGGCAGTGGGCAACTTGTTTACAATGTGTGTAGCCATTAAAATCGATTCTCCCCAAAAAAATTTTGGTAAGTTTGACTGAAACATAAGAGCTCTAGCTATTTGCAAGAGATGCTTATGTTTCCTCTCAACAATTCCATTTTGTTCAGGCGTGTAAGGACAACTCTTTTGATGATGTATTCCATTTTCAGCCAAAAAACTTTGCAATTCAAAATTTGTAAATTCTGTTCCATTATCAGTTCTCAAGCACTTTATGTTTCTTTCAAATTGAGTTTTAACCATTTTGTGCAAATTTTCAAAGTAAGGAGAACCTGTAGTTTGTGTTTAATTAAAAAGGTCTAAGTACATCTACTAAAATCGTCTACCACAGTCAAAAAATAGTGTACACCACAAATAGACCTATGTTTATAAGGTCCCCATAAGTCTACATGTAAAATTTCAAATATATCTGATGTTTTTATATCACAGCTAGTGAAAGATAATCTGTGTTGTTTGGAGAAGGAACAAATATCACAAGGCGAAAGAATTTCTTTGTTGAAAGGAATCATCATTTGCAAGTGTTGCATTACATTTCCAGAGGCATACCCTAGCCTTCTATGCCAAAGAGCAACTGACTCACCTTTGGTTTCATTACTGTCAACAAGAGGGGAATTATTTGAAGAGGAAATATTACAAGCTATAGAAATGAAAGACTCAATGGTAGATGCACAGAAGGAGGTCTCATCAAGTATGTATAAGTTCTTTATCAACCTTCCTACAGCTAGTATCTTCTCAGTCAAAAGGTCCTGCAAAAGACAATGATCCTTCATGAAAATGAATTTTAGTTTTAAAGCTTTGGTTAACCTACTCACTGATAGGAGATTGAATCTAAAGGTAGGAACATGAAGAGTGTCTGTGAAGATGAGATTGTCATGCAGGTGAACACTTCCAAAATGTTTAACAAAGTTCACAGTTCCATCAGGTAAGAAAACAGGAATGGTTTTGTTAGCAGGTATAGGATTTTTCAATGAAGAAATGTCATTGCACATGTGGTTAGAGGCTCCAGTATCTACAATCCATGACTTAGATCCTATTAAGCTGGAAGCACTTAGAGCATAATTAAATTCAAGTTTAAGAGTGGAACCTGCAAAATCGTCTATATGAGCAAAATTCACATTGCTTCCAGTGCTGATTCCCTTTTCATTCACCATCTTCCTGAGTTCCTGTTTGATAATTTCTTAAATGTTCATGTTCTTGCATTGATCTTCAATACCTCCAGTGCTTACTTCATTTCCCATCTCAAGTGGCGAGTCTGCCATATATGCAGTGAATCTTCCTCCAGCCTTTTTTTTTGCTCATTCAGTTGCTTGAACCAATCTGGATATCCAATCACTTAAAACAACATTCTCTGCTATGTCCTGTGGTATTGCAATATGTACAAAATTGGTTCCTCTTTTCTTCTTTGCTCATATCAAATTTTCTAATATATCCTCTGCCTCCTCCAACCTTTTTATACCCCTGAGCTTTAACGTTCATAGCACTTACTTCATTATGTTCTCCATAAGATATCTAAATCTCTCTCTGTTTTTCCACTCTTTGGATCATGGAATTGGCTTTATTTACTGGTGGCAAAGGATCCATAACTAAGATCTAGCTTCGAGTATGTTCATACTCATCATTCAATCCCATGAGAAATTGCATAAGTCTGTTGAACGAAGTTATTTCTGATACTGACTTAGCTGAATCACAAGTGCACTCAGGTATAGGCATTAAAAATGTTAATTCATCCCACAGTCTCTTTAATTTTGTGTAATATTCTGAAATAGACATATTACCTTGTGAGATAGAACTGATTTCACGCTGGATCTGATATAGCATAAGACCATTACAAGTTCCAAATCTCTCTTCAATCTCCATCCATAATTCTCTAGCAGTGCTGGTGTATAGAAATGCTTCAACAATCTCTTTGGAGATAGAGTTCAGTAGCCACGAAGTAATCATGTAGTTAACTCTCAACCATTTTTCATAATTCGGTGAAGTCTTCTCAGGTATTTCAACACTACCATCAATATGCCCTAACTTCATCTTAGCTCCAAGGGCGATTTTCACATATCTGCTCCACGCCAAAAAATTCTTACCAGTTAGAGGCACCGTAACTAGTGTCATTCCCGGATGATCTGAGCTATGGAGGAACAACATATCTGAATTATTCATTTCGATCTGTCTTCCATTTCCTTGATTTGTCTGGTCATCCCTTAGTTCTGCAGGAAGCAGACCTACATTTCGATTTCCAGCCATGGCAGCTCAAATTCTGAGCTTATCCTCCTCCTTCTTTAATTGATTCGCAGCTTGTAGATCTGGAATTCCAGAATCTACTGCTCTGATACCATGTTCAAGTGAATGAAATCAACAATTTTATTAATCTCTCACTCAATCAGAATACAGCAATGGGTATTTATAGAGGAAGGAAAAAGAGGGAAAATGAAAAACGAACTGAACAAACTACAAACTATTCTTATTACAAAGGAGGACCTAAAAACTATATAAGACTATCAATTAGGTCCTTTGGGAATAATTTGTGAATAACTTGTACATTCACATTTGTAAAATATTCAAAACTCTTTTGAACGGATATTTTTGTAAATACATTTTTTAAAGCAAAATTAAATAGATAGAATTTCAAAGCAATAAGAATGAAAACACTACCCATAGTTACAATTTATAAAGTCCATGTTTGATGGGAATTAAAATCGAATTTTTAGCTGATTTTGATAAAAGATGATAAAATGTGTAGTTAAAATTAATTATTAATTTTGATTTAAATTAGAATTTAGATTAAAATCTTTACCAAACAGTGGCAAAATCAAAATATATTTTTAACATTTAGAGTATTTTCTCAAAATATGAGAAATAAAAGTAATTCAATTTCACCTTCATTGATTTCGGAGACAATAAAAATTCGCGAAAGACTCGATGAGATCCTCGTGGAACTTTCCATATAGAAACTCCATTTGCAAACTGCAGTCAACTTTGAATTTTTCAGCTTATTTAAATTTGGTCCTTGGTTCATAATTTTTGTCCGATTTTGTTTTTTTCGACACATATCTTAAATATTGACCTCGAAACTTTTAAAAACTTCAATGTTAGTCCTCAAATGTTACTAATTTCTCGAAATTAGTCCTCCGCAAGTTATGAAAATGTGCCACTTAGTTTCCAAACTTTCTATAAATTGAATTCCACTTCCAAATTTGAGACTTTCTTATAATTGCTCCCCTAATGCTTTTTATTAATTCCGTACAATCCAATGAGACTTCAATTGCTTCGATTCAACTCTAATCTGCTAAAAAAATATCACTGCTTCCAAATTAAAGTTTTTACCTACAATAACAATATTTACACTAAATTAAGTAGAATTTGCTCAAATTTGCAAATATAATTCAAGTTTATAAGCACCAATAAGTGTGTTTCTCAATTCCTCTAACATCAAGATGAAGAAATGCAACTAGAATATGATATTTTTAGATGAGTGCATATATGTATGAAAATTAATGATGAAGTTACGAATACTCGTTGATGCAGTGATGTGACACCTACCAAATGCTAATATAAGGAATCTAATATCAGTAGAGGTACTTGAATGAAAAACTTGCACTCATATAAGGAAAAACATCTTATCAATCAAGCAATAGTGAAACCAAGTATGGAGATATTGAAACTTGCTTAGATTTCTTGCCTTTATCAAGGTTGAATATGCCATTTACGTGATTATAGTGGATAAGGAAGACTGCATGAAAACATGAAAAGGAAAAAAATTGTTCAACTATAGACACTTGTGCTAGAACATTATTGGACTTTGTCAATGTGGTGTTAAAGAAAAGATTTTCAATTTTGAAATTAATTACAGTTGTCATTCACAAATAAACTTATAATTTACACCACTCTCTCTTTAACGACACATTAAAAAATATATGCCTCGTTAATACCTTGTCAAGAAAATTCAGTAGGATCAAACCTTGTCTTGTACTTCAATATTGCAATTTTGGTAAAGTGTGTCTCATATTCTCTTGTATAGTTTTCAAAATAACATTGTCTTCACCTGAGATATTTATCAACTTTTGATGATTGTAGTAACATGATGATTCGAAAAATAGTTATTGTTGATCTCTTCATGGGTATCATACATATAAAAGTATTATTTTGAGAATAAATGTCATGCATGTTATAAACATTCATTACAAAAAGAATATACCTCGTTGAAACCTTATTAGGAAAAACATTGTGAGAAAAATTATAATGAAAAAAAGAGTACGTTTATTCTTTTGAATACGCCACAAATGCTGTCTATTAAAAACCTTGTTAGAAAAATCCAATCAGACAAAACATCGGTCAAGGAAAAAAAGTATAACGCGTATTTATCCCCCCTCATGATAATATCCCCTTAATTATACTTTAGGCATATTAAATACTTCTATGATAGTATCAAAATCATACAAGGTAAATTGTTTATAATCACATTTATTACAAGCATATCAAATTCCATGCATTATCAAGCTAATGAAATAGAGAATTGAGATTACATTAACCATAATTTATCTATTTATACAAGTCTTTGCGAAATTTATTATGTAAAGAGTCGTACATTTCATATTACACATTTACTTTTTCCATTTTCATTTCGCATAAGTATACACATTTAGGTGTTCAGACTCTAGATCCGAAAATTTTAGGTTTCTCTAGTAAATTCAATTTTAGTAATAATAGCTTCATTTTATTTTTGATTCCTCGCTATTCATAATATGATGCACTATATCATGTGCAAAAATGTTGTCATCAATGTTTTCTTTTCAATTCTATTTCTTTCCTCTTAACGACATAACTTATTAAAATATCTCAATTTTCAACATATCAGGTACTTAAACCTCTTCTGCAATTTTATAATTTTTTATGTCTAAATACTCATCAAGATGTGATAATCTTTGCTAATTGCTCCATTTTCGTTTGGAGATTTTTTGTATTGGAATCGAATACCATCACGTTTCAGCGGACCATAGATATATCAAATATAATACTAACGAATTGTCCTCCTAGGAGACCAATTCATGTTGGAGCATTTAAAACTGGTGTGACTTACTGTTGATTTTTTTTTTTGGTAAATGCATATAAATAAATTATCTTTTGAACTTTTCGTTCGAATTATCTTTTGCGAGAATTTAGATAATTATGTATGTGTACATTATTTTCAACTTCTGAATTCCTCCCCCTAATGCTGAGAGTTGTCCAATCAAATTGACAATCAACAAATCACTTTATAAAATATCATTCGTTAGGGATAATAGTCCAAGCCTAGCTAACCAAGAAGGGAGTGAATTGGTTTTTAAAACCTTTTTGAAGAATTAACTTAAAATCAAACATGTAATAACTAGATAGATTGATTCAAATAACAAACACAAATATGAAAGCAATAAGTGAAAATGGATAGAGAGTGCAAACGATATAATTATGGAGGTTCGATCCAATACAATGATCTACGTCCTTCGTTACCAAGCTCTCCGGCACGAGCAATGCCAATTTCATGAAGTTGATTGACTTGTAGTGCAGTCAAACCCTTTACAATACTTCCAATGACTTACAAGGAAGGAGCACCGATCCTTTTACAACATTGAGCTTTTTGGGACCTCAACACGACCCACAATTCAAGTAAGTTTACAAATGAAATCTTCTCTTCTTAATAAATGATTATTCCAAAGTTTCGTATAAGAAGAGAAGTAGGCTAACACTTTAATAGATAGCAATGAATGAAGCTCAAGTGTTAGGTGTGGAAGTCTTTGATGTATTGAATGATTTTCAAGAATTAATTTGATCAAAGACTTTTCAATTGCAAAATAATTTGATAATGAGTGATATGAGAAATCAATATAATGTTTGCTCAAAGGAATATCAATTGAATGCTAAAAAGTTCACTTTATAGATGGTAGGTCAGTTGATATTTATAGCAGTTGAAAAAGCCAACTTTTCTTCCAAACCAGACGTCCGGTTCAGAAACAGATGACCCCAGAAACATAGCCATTTGAAACTTGTCAGAATGGTCGAAAATTCGACCGTTGCTGGTAAACCGAAGGTCCGGTTCACCATCCGGACGTTCAGATGACCAGATTTTTCACGGTCAACATTTTGTTTTTGTTTGGAGCCAGTAAATATTTTGCATGATATTTTTACTAGATATTTCAAGATAAGTGATGTTTAATAGTATTCAAGATTAGGTTGAAAATCTTACATTTGAAAAATAATTTTTGTGCAAACGTTTTTAATGACGTGAATTTTTATCTTGCATAAGAATTTCATCACTTGAGCTTTCAATGTGTCATTGCCAAGAATTAAAGTGATTTACCTTTACAAACGAGCTAAAAAAACTTCTAGTTCCAATCTCTTCGATTAATTTGGCGCGTGTGCTCGATTTGTTGCTTGATTTTGAAATGGCGCAAAGTTTTTCTTCATGAATGCTTGATCGATCTTTATCTTGAGCTTTCTATCTTGGGCTTCCTTGATCGACACATTTCATCCAATTTTTTTGTCTTACATTTGGCAACGTGTAACATTTTGAAGATTAGAATTAGAGATAAATATAGTTTATTTGTTATAATCAAAACATACGATTTGACCATAGGTCAACGAGGGATTGATAAATTATATAAGGATTCAAACTACTCATTTATTCTCACCATGCTTTACTTTTCATCTCAGTACATTACGATGGATCAATTTTACATATAATGCACTATCAAAACAATTAGATGAAAAATTAGGCTTTGACCGTAAGCCAAGTTATAACTTGAAAAATTATGATGTTGACATGATGCGTAATAGCATTTACTAAACATAAATGGGAATTATTTTGTTCTCAATTAAATTTGTTTGAGGCGTTTAACAATCAATAGCATTAAACCATTTATCGACATCTCAACTAACACTCATTAAAAAGTTGAGATTTAGGATCACTAGCATTATTGGGACACATCATCTTGTTTATATAATCTAAAAACTATGCTCATAATTTGAGCAGCAATTCCGCAAATTTCAGGTTGTGAACATCATACAATCATTTAGTATTTGTATCAAATTTATTACATACTAATAATATCTAGATTGTCAACGTGGAGGATGATAGGGCCACATTTATTATCCTGATTAATTTTCAACAATATAGGGAATTCTGTTCATATTGTAGATGTGATAGTTAATGAAAATTTTTGGCCCATTTATTATCCTGATTAATTTTCAACAATATAGGGAATTCTGTTCATATTTCAACTGTGATGGTTAATGAAATTTTTTTATGAAAGAGAACAAACATCATAGAAGATTTCACTAGATTGAAGAATCAGAAGATTTTTCATTGAATATCAATTTCAATTTTTAATTTCGCATCATTATTAATCTAGTGATGGTCCAATTGGTCATGTCAAACAATAAAGTCAAATTGAACTTCTTGTTCAATATAAGATATAATTCAATTACTTAATCTTGAATAATGTGATTAAACATTAAATAATCATATATCATTCAAGTAATCAAAATAATCAACGTCCTCATGACATTAGTTATATGTTTTTCGTTTAGAAATAAACATAAATTTAAAATGATACATTTTTCGAAACATGTGTTGTTTTGAGAGCACATTGTATTTTATCATTACTCCTTCAAAAGTAATATGTCAATATTTTTTTTGGAATATTGAAAATTATAATTCATACTCTTCAGTAACAATCAAATATTATTATAATAAATTATATAAGGATTTACTCTCCAGTAGTAAAAATATAATTTACATTAAATCTTATTTAACTATCATCTTCGGGAGCAAGTAAAATTTAACTAGAACCTCAATATATTAATATTTATACAAAAGAATGGACACGTAAAGAAATAAGTAATTTAATTCGTGATTTTACATAGAAATATATCAATATTCTTTTGTAATATCGAAAATTATAATTCATACTCTTCATGAGTAAATAATATTCTTCTAAATTATTAATTATAATATTGTTATATTTCAGGAGCAACAAAATGTTTGTAATAGACAAATCTACGAGTAATATTCTTCTAAAATATTGAAATCGGGGTATCATACTCTTTAAAAATAATATATTATTATTATTATTTGAAATAATAAATTGTATGAGAATTTACTATTCAAGAGTAAAAACATAATTTATGTTAGATTTTACTTAATTATGTTCTTCATGAGCAACTAAAATCTAACTAGAATATTTATAAATAATATATTTTATTTCAGGAACAACAATATTTTATAATAAAAATGTAATGATTAATTGAATGATAATTAATCGAACAATAAAATAAAGAAAAATAATAAGACAAAATCATTACTATATATTACATGCATGTCTTAATTTTGGTAAAGTATATATGTCATATGCTAAACAATTATTGAAAGAAAATTTAGCACACATAGTTACATGTGGAGAAATATGAAATCATTGCACAATTTTAATTTGAGAAAATTGTAAGAAGTGTCTACTTTCATATGTTCATTTGCAAAAATGTCCAAAATTTGTTACATGTCCATTTTACTAAAATTTAGATCAAAATGCCATTAATGAGAATTTCAAATTCCACCATGAAAACAAATTTTCTCATATGATAATTATAAATTGTGTTAGCAAATAGAAATTTGACACATAATCTACTATCTATTTGAAAAAGTACAAATATCAATTCATGCATTAAATGCTACCTTATCCATAGAAGTGGGTCAATAACCACCTGTTTTTTCACCTTTTTTAGTGGGTTTACTCATGAAAATCAATTTTAAGCAGATTTTTGCATAATTTTTACTTGGGTTCTTTTGAAATGGTTTGATTCAATTCGGGTGGTTTGCCCATCAAACCCATCACAACCCATTCGACCCGACCCTTCAACATAAAAAAATAAAATAAAAAATCTTACAACACTAACCTAGTGTGAAAAGCAAAAACCAGAACTCTGACCCTGATATCTCTCTCAACTCTGAAATTCTTCTACCTACTTGTCGACGTCGGTCGTCATTTTTTAGTCGCCTCACGCCTGTGCCAATCAGTGGTGAATACCATCCAATTTTTGCTTGAACTATCCCGAACTTTTCCAAATTTTACAGTCAGTTCTTGGCATCCTTACAAAATTTTATATTTTTTGGTTGATGACATGTGAGATCTGATACTGAAAGGTAGAAATTACGAAACATATTTTCAATAGTTTATTTGCATCATCTTTATTAAAGAATTTAAACATATTTTTTTCAATTCGCTAATTCATTAGGATTTAGGATGAACCATTGCAAATCATCGTCATCGATTACATCAGCAGGTGGTACATTCATGTTCTAATCCTTAAATTTTAGGTGGATTCGAAATTTCATTCTATCAAGATTAAGTTTTTCGAATAATTTATTGACATACTCTTCACTTTTAATGTCACTTTGAATAACAATTGATGTTGTTCGATTCCCAAACCATTTTCACTCGTCTTCCATGTTGACGAATTTACCACCATGCGAGACAACAAATCTCATAATATCTCTCATATATGTATATCATCAACGCAAATAAGATTAGCTAAAATGAATACCTAAAACAAACATATTACCCATAAGCAATATGGTCAATGGTAAATACAAAATGTTCCATAGCTTCTCTAAGTTTGCAATATAATTATTGACATTTGAAACAATGTCAAGAATTACATTTGAAGTGTCGTTCTTGACGTTTATAAATTGTCGAGAGCAATATGTCGGTCAGACACTTTACCAAATGCATTTATCATATTCTTCAACTTCAACAATCATTTTTTCAGTGAATTTATTCCACCATTAACGGCATTGTCAATACATGACAACCATTACAAACCCATCTATCAAAGTAATTTAAGTAGGATGTGACACCAACAATAAATATGAATTTTATTTTAAAATGCTCCAATAATCTTACAAGTATCTACTAATTGTTTGAAAAATCTAATCATCCATTTACATCATATATATCACAACAACTATTAAATACAATTTATCAACAAAAATAACATTTCGAAGAAAATTTACCTTTTATCGAAAATTGTGGATGTGATTAAATTTCTCGAAACGAAATTATATGATTTTCTTATGAATTAAAAGTATGTAAATTTTTTTTAGTTAATGGTTTTTCTATTTCATCGTCTTCTTTTCTACCCAAAATCATTGGTCATTATCTAATAGATAATGAAAGTACATTTACCCATTAGGTATTACCTTACATTAATGTACATCTTTTTCTAGAAATTTGCGACAAATTGAAAAGAAAAAAAATTGCTTCATTTTCATTAAGAATATAAAAGACAATTTAATACCAAATTTGGTCATTTTTTGCAAGAGTTATCAAAATTAATCAATTTTCAATTGACAAGCATGTAATTAGTCATTTTTGAAAATTTCCCTTTTAATTTTTTTCTTACCTGGATCTTGTCGGCATCATTGTTCAAACTTTGGATCATGAAAAAACAAAAGAGAGAATAGCCGATATGAAAATATCAACATAAGTCAATAAATCTTGATTATGTTTTCTGCTCAAAATCCCATGTAACTTCATTGGATTTCAAAATTACAGCATGAATTTTTACTCAATTAAAGAAATCAATTACATACATGAATTGATAAAAAAAATTCACAAGTCACCAAATTAATTTTGGTATACACAGTGTTCTAAAACTCGTGAAAATGCGCTGCCTAGGCGCGCCTAGGTGCGACGCGCAGCCAAAATGCGTCGAATTCGACGACGCGCGGGAAAATGCGTTTCCATCTAAAAGGTAGCGCAATGCGCGCGCCCTAATGCGCGCATTATGCCGCCTAGGCGCGCATTATGCCGCCCAATTTTATTTTATTTTATTTTTATTTTTTGGTAAAAAATCTATTTTTTTTATATAAAAATATATTTAATGCCTTAAAAATATGAAACGCATTATGACGCTTATTCTTCGCATTGACACGCCTAAACTTGTGATTCTTGATTCTCGGACTCGACGCATCGCAACGCATTACGCATTTTAGAACATTGGGTAAACGTAACAAAAAAATTATTACATTCTAATTAATTCACTTTGATTTTGAGATATTCGTACTAATAACGTGTTATAAACTAAAGAAAAGAGCGAACAAAAGAAAGAAACCAATAAACTTTTGTATCATCATATTTATAGGGAATGATTATGGATACGATTGTATTCTAGGACTAAAGGGGTATAATTGTCATTTACTAATAAACTTATCATTTACAACAAAGTTTATATTATTAAAAATAGACAATTAGAAAGGGTTATTACATGTACATTGATTGAGTCGAATCGATTCTAGTGCAGTTCTAGTCCAGTTATTTTATGGTTCATAAAAGAATTGTAAGTGTAAATTGTTGGGTATAATTTCTTGTTTTCTGGGGTACAAAAAATGTTGGTTATTTTGAATTCATGCAATTGGGAACGCCATTTTTTCTCCTTGAGGAAAAATTCAAGTATCCATTTGTCTCTCTTGGATTGGTAGATTTTTTGCTAATGTTACCCCCCGAAATCAGAGGCTCAAAGTCAGCACTCCACGTGGACAGCCACGTACTCTCTGTAACCAAGTGGACATAAAACCAATTGACAAGTCAGCAGGAAGGTCAGCACAGTTAATGTCAACAAAGAGTGCAACTGTACGAGGTCATGCGAGTGCCGAGGCACTAGTCATCTTAAGTCCTTCCAGCCAAGAAACGAAGATCTACTTAAGGCCCCTCAAGAGGAAGGCAGAGGTCCCTCATGTCCGAAGTACTAAAGCACCGAAACTCAATCACATCGGATATCCATAAGCCCAAAGCTGACCTCAACGTATGCTAAAGCCGACGTAGCCTCCCAACAGATTCGAAGATCTCGCAGAACTGATTGATGGGACGTCTGTAATAAAGTGTCTGTAGCTTTTAATATGTCAGTGTGTCAGCCTATTACTATCACGGTTGACCCTTTGTCAAACATTGAATACGATGTATGGACAGTGATGTGAGTCTTGGTCTAGGAGATGTTGCCACGTGGAAGTGATCGGACGGTCACCACGTCGGCTAGTTTAGTATAAATAACCTCTCTTTGTACTAAAAAAGGGGAGATGCAATCAAGAAATAAAGAACATCTTTATACGTTTAGCTTTGTTTTACAAAACACAAGGAATAACACACGTTGATATCCAAAGAATATACAATACATTTTCATATCTATCATTCCACATATTCCAATACGAAAGGAGTGATTTAGTTAAACGGATCAATCATTCGTTGATAGCGCGAGTGCTTCTCAAACCCAATCGCCAGAGTCCGAACATTTGTGTCTCTCGCCAGAAAGTGCCTCTCACGTTCATTACAATCAAATCTCCGTTCCTATTCCGGAAGAAACGTGTCGGATCAGCACTTGACGTGGCAAGAGTGGGTCCGACATCTGTTGAGTTCATTTTTTGGGGTCAACAGCTAACATACTGGAAAATGTTATAGTTCGAAAATTTTAAATTCGTAATGGTTTTCTATCATCTTAAGACTTGCACGAGGCAATGAGATAAGGATGATTTGCCTGTAAACTTGGTATGTAGTGCACAATGATAATGTCGTGGCTTCATATGTACGAGTTATTTTTGGCTCCCTCTTCTTTGTTGATTCATGCTAGATTTTGATGACTTCATTGTGGTTATACATAAGACTGGTGATTGTTTATTAAGTAAATTAACGTCTCAAATGGTGAAATAATTATCATTTTACTCGCTTGAAGGTGGTGATCATTAATAACTATGCATGTTACTCTTAATTCTTAAACCATTTAATGCTTCTTTATAATCGTAGTTTCTACTTTGATAAGTATCCATTTATCCTCGCACTTTTCGACTCTCTTATATCCATCGCACTGGCTTGAAGATGGATAAAAAAATATGCATGTGTCAAACAATTAGATAAATATAAATATGCCGCACTTGTGTTTTTCCTTCTTTAACAAAATGTTGTTTTACACGAAGCAGTTTAACACAAGGGAGATGGTCAAAGTTATCTGGTCTTGTAGCATGGTTCGAAATGAATACGTGGGTAGCGGAGCTAGCACAAGGGAGATGGTGAGATAATTTTAGTCTAAATTAAAATTCTGGTAAATGAAATTATTTGCACAAGTTTCTCTTTATCATCTTTCCATTTACTAGACATCAGATTAAAATTGATTAGTGAAACATAATCTCGCTTGTTTTGGACATAATTTTTAATGAAATCTTTTAACGGCATAAACCATATGTACTGTCAAAAGCTAGAGGATACCCACAAATTTCCAAAACATCAAGGCCATGTTCGACTGCACAGTACTGAGACAGTCCTAATATATCTCTACGTCCTGCCCAATTCAATCCAACGTAAGCAAATCACTGAATTATCCTAAAGGAAAATATTACGAGTACATCCAAAACATCAGAGGCATGGACATAACTGAACAAGAACTAGACAAATATCTCATTTTTAATGATGCATAGATCCAACATATCAAATATACCATAAATAAAAGCAAATTACTTTATTCTCTGAAGAAAATAAGTAATAACAGTACAACTATAGAGGCTGAGGAAACATGAAAGCAAAGGTAAATAACTAAAGAGAGATTAGACCTTCCCTAACGAGGAGGCCAAAGATTAGAACAAGCAAACCAATTGTAATGCATTGAGTTGGGGAAACCAGAGTCTGGGAATAAGCAGAAAGCGTGAGTACTGCACCTAAGATTCCAATCAGAAATGCGCTTTTGTTCTGATCCATTTTTTTCTGCCTTTTCTTCTCCTTCCTTTCAAATCTGATCAACAATTTTTTTTCTCAGTTTCAGATCTCTACTAGGAAAGGGGGAGTACTTTTAACCAAAAAAGTCAACTCTTTAGAGGATATTAATGAAAATGAATTCATTGATCAAGCTTTTAGACACGTGTCATTATCCTGTTCGTCCAGTTCAATTATTTTTTTCTTAAGCCATTTCCTTGGTCAATGGCCCTTCGCACTTTGATAAGGCCACGGGTTGCAGTGGGTTGGGGTATGACAGGTAGGGGTGGGCGTGGGTTGGGTTGGGTTGGTTTTTGCCCCAACCCAAACCCAACCCAACATGGTCGGTTTGATCTAAAATCAAACCAACCCAACCCGTGTAAATGTTAAAACCCATCCCAACCCAACCCAATCAAGTGTCGGTCGGGTTGGGTTGGGTTAGTCGGTTTGCCTTTTTTTCCATTTGCTATTGAAAATTGCAATTGAAAATTTCTTCCAATAAAAGAATTAAGAATATAGTTCCTACAATGTAACAATGCATATCCGTTCACCGAAAGCAGATTCTTCCTAACTAACTTGACAAGGTAAATCAATTGATGATAACAATATAAAACATTAGCATCCATAATGTGATTGGCTACTTGAAAGTGCTAATTTATCTAATAAAAACACAAACAAATTCTCCAAAAGAAGAAAACTACCTGTGCAATTAGGAATGAACTACCAGTGGCAGGAAAACTTTACCCATTGGATTAGCCCAAGGAACCCTTTTAGAGTCTCCCCCATCATATACCTGATATCAATACTCATAACATCAGCATTACTTCTCTGAGGTGGATGGAATTGTATAATTGGGTGAAAAAACCTGTTAAAAGGAAACATCAGTTTCACATTTCCTCTGTTTCGAGAAGATCGTAAATTTTGCAATAATCTGAAAAATGAGAGTAAAAACCGAACTTGATAGCATATTTCACAGGTTGTACCATCTTTTTTATTGCACCATCTCTGAATGCACTTTCTATGGGCAAACTTCATTTTGAACACAAAGAAACAAGAAATATCAATATTGCTTCACAGCTTCAACTTGCAACAGCTCTCGGCAAACAAAATCTTTATTTCCGTAAATTATGCGATAATCAGAAATACAATAAGGGCTTCCATTTTTTCAAATGAACAATTGCAATCAAGAAACAAAAATGGATTTTATCAGTATTATGTCGAATGGAAGCGTCACAAATTGGTGAAAACTATACATTAATTAGAAATTTAGTTCTAACTACAAGAATTTAAGTAAACAGGTCATTGAAACATTGACCCAGTGGAGAAAAGATTATGAAATCTAGAAGATTGAAGTCCCACGACAACATAGTTGGAAACAGATCTGAAACTATTCAAAGATGATGTTTTCCCTTTTCAATGAACAAAAATTTGAAGCCATATGTGTACATATACAGTCCAAAAAAAAAAACCATTCCACCCCAACCCGCGAATATCACAATATGCACAAGTTCACAAAAATACCTCCTGGGCACTTCGCAGGATCTTCTTTTTCTGTTGCTGACTTGCTGCCTTGCTGGTGTAGATCTGTTCTTGCCGTGATGAAGAAGAATTTGAGATGAAATTTGGTTGGAGTCTCAAGTCTAGAGAGGAATTATTGGCGAGAGAGGCGACTGGAGTGAGATGGAGTCTGGCGAAGTGGCAATTTAGGTTTTGGTTTTCAATTAAACGTCGTTTTCCTTTTTTTTTATTTTTTTTTTATTTTTACTGTTGTCGGGTTGGGTCGGGTCGGTTTAGATCGGGTTTGGGGTGTTAACCCACAACCCGACCCGACTACCCCACCCCAAACTCGAAACCCACCTAAAAAAGCAAAAAAACCGACCCAAACCGGTCGGTTTGGGTCGGGTCGGGCGGTTTGATCGGGTTGGTTTGGGTTTTGCCCACCCTTAATGACAGGGTATGATAAGGAGTGCAACTTCTTTTTTCCATTGACGTTGTGTACTGCTTTTGGTGATCACAATAGGTTTTCTATAAGATATGACTTGAAACTAAAATTCACAAGAAAAGAGATCGATTGATAGAAAGCTCGCGGGTTAGAGAGAGATACTAGATGGGCTGCCTTGCTCGACTTGATTGAAATGTATGAATAGTTTTAAGTTCGCCTTAAAATTGATTTCAAAATAATCAAACCACTTTATACAAATAAAACAACTAGCATTTAACACGTTAGCCAAGCATGACTTGACTTAAAATCACGTCACGATTGTTAAATATGTGTCTTGTTCTTGATAGGTTTGTTTGTGAGTACTGATTTGTTAACTAGATAAATATTTGAGAGCTGTTTGGGGTGGGGTACAAGGTGGGGGTTCACAGGACCCCTACCGATACCTCACAATGGAGGGTTGGGAATTATTGGGCAATTTTTTATTACCATGGGGTCCACCAATGTGAGGGTAGGTAAAATTTCTGTAATATTATTTTCTGTACATTTGGCTTTTTCCTAAATATTTGCGAACATTAACATTAAAAAAAATTAATTTTTTTTTACCAAAGCCAATTAAAAGAAAAACTTGTTTTATTTGATCACTTCCACATTAATCTAAAGTTAAAATTAATATCTTCACGTCCAAAGTCTTTAGTATCTCAAATGCAATTTTAATATTTTTCAAGTTGGGTTTGGTGATTGTTCGGACTAAATCTCTAGCCCAAAATTAAAACTAAACCCTAAGAGAGAGAGCACCAATTTGTTAATTATTGATTAGAGACCATTAATATATATTATGACTAACCTCACACGTACTAATGATTTTGTACGTCAGTCTCGACAGGAACGAAACCAATATACCAACAATGTTGCAAGTAGAATTGTTGATCGCATGTATGTACTGCATCAAACAAAACAAAAATTGAACATTTTCTTATTAAAAGTGTGTTTGATGGATATTATTGAGAAAATAATTTATTTTAAATAGTGATATGATGTAAAATATTGGTTAAAAAGTAAGGAAACGTTATTGATGTGATGAAAAATATTATTTTATTGAATAATGTGTGGTTGAAAATGAGTTTTTAAATAATGTATTTTGAAATAATGTGTGTCAAACAGGGGCTAAGCTCTTGTTTTAGCTCCATTTTTTTTAAATTCATTTTCAAACATACATTCTTTCACGAAATAATATTACACGTAAATCAAAAAATTTTTCATTATTTTTTAACCAAACATTCCTTAAAAAAATCACTATGTCTAAACAAATTTTCCCACCAAAATCTCATTGTAAAGGAGCTCAAAAGGGATAAATAATCGTGTTTTATCAAATCAATTGCCTTGTGCAGGAAGGATTATGTAAGGGTAATTAGCAAATAACGTCATCACATTTCATTATTATTGTGGAAAACGTCTTCACCTTTTATTTTTTGGTATTTTCACACTTATTTCCAACTTTCATTGGGCAAAGTCTCTTTCATCCATTTTCTCAATTAAAAATTATGAAATAACGAATAAACCACTCTCTTTAAATAAACAAAAAGAAAAAGAAACTAATTAAAATCATAGTCCCAATGTTTTTTAAAAAACGAAAATGAGTAACCAATAAATTATTAAAAGGGTATTTAGCATATAACATCTCTACATTTCACTATTATTGCGAAAAACGTCTATACATTTCATTTTTCTTGGTATTTTCACCATTAATTACACATTTGATTGCGCAACTATCATTTCTATCAATTTTCATCTAATTTCTCAATAAAGAACTGTAAAATGATAAATATACACTCCTATTTAAATTAAAAAAAAATTAAAGAACTAATTGCAACTATAGTCTCATTTTTTTAAAAAGTTCAAACGAATTCCAAATAAATTATTAAAAAAAATTAGAAATTAAATTTTAAAAAAAAAATTCAAAGGAGCCCCAAATAAATAATTAGAAAATTAGAAATTAGTTTTTTTAGAAACGAGTCCCAAATAAATTATTAAACAATTATAAATTATTATTTTTTTTAAAAAAATGCAAACAAGTCTCGTTAAATTTTATTAAAAAATATATTTTTTAAAAAAATTAAAAATGCAAACGAGTCCTAATAAATTATTAAAAATAATTCAAAAATAATTTTCTTTTATTTGAATAGGAGAGTATATTTATCATTCCACGACTCTTTTTTGAGAAATTTGATGAAAATGGATAGAAATGATGGGTTGCACAATTAAATATGTAATTAAGGATAAAAATACAAATAAATAAATAAATAAATAAAAGGTAATAATATTTTTGCAATTATAATGAAAGGTAGAGACATTATGTGCTAATTATTTTTTTAATAATTTATTTGAGACTCATTTATATATTTTTTTTAAAATTTGGGACTATGATTGCAATTAATTTTTTCTTTTTCTTTTTGTTTTATTTAAAGAAAATTGTATATTCATCATTTTACAATTTTTAATTGAGAAAATTGATGAGAATGATCTTTTACTCAATGAAATGTGAAAATGAGAGTGAAAATGTCAAAAATAAAATAAAAAAGTAAGTATATTTTTCATAATAATAGTGAAATGTGGGAACATTATGTATTAATTACCTATCGTAAAGATAGATAACCATTGGCTAGACTCCACCCACCTATTTTTGAAGGGCTGTCTCAATCATAGATCCGCTTAGTAGAAAACCCGAACAAACTATTATTTATTCCAAACCTATACAGGCCTTAGTCTTCCCTATTCTCGCAAAAATCTAGTGGAGTTGGAGTGGTATAATCTAGAGGTGTCAATCCGGGTGGGCCGGGCCGGATTGGCCCGCCAACATATGAGCCCGGTAACGGCTCGCGTGAAAAAAAGCTCGCCCGTTACGGGTTCCGGGCCAGTTCTGGGTTGACCTACAAATTTTGGACTACAATCCGCACCGTCCGCTGACCCATCCGGGTTGAGCCCATACGGTTCGCAGTTCGGGGGTCACGGGTCGCGGGTTTTTCCAAGAATTTTTTATATTGATAGCAAATTTGTTTTTTTTTTTTTGGTTAAATGTAAACTAAGAATTGAACAAAATGATAAATTCATATTTATACCCAGAAATGTTTACATAGAATTCAAATTTAATAATTGAAATTTAACAACTAAATGCATTTCTAATTACGTGAAGGTATATATTTATAGCAAAGTACATCCTAACTAGATTGGCACCTACTTTTACTATAATTTATAATTTAAGTACATCCCAACTAACTTGTCACCTACTTAAGTCTTAACTATTAGCTATAATTTAGTTGTTGAAAAATTATATATTTGTTTCTCAATCAATTTTCATGAACTGTAAGATTTTTGAAATCTTCAGCAACATCATCATTAATTTTATCTTGCATCCTTCGATCCGCGAATATCCAATCTTTCACGCATATGAGAGCTTCCAAAATATCTTCTTTAAGTCTAGATCTTCGTTCGTCCAATACCCTGTTATCTGCACTAAAAGCAGACTCGGATGCCACTGTTGAGACTAGAACTGTTAGTATATCTCGTGCCATTTTAGATAATATAGGGTATGACCGCTCATTTAATTTCCACCATCGTAAAATATCTAACTTATCCACTTCATCTTCAGGTATTAAACTATAGTGATCAAATTGATAATATCTTTCTAATTCAGCAGGTGTGGTATGTGGATTTGCAGTTGAAGTTGAAGTAGTAGATGAAGAACCAAGAACATTACGTTTTTTAGCTATTATGGAGAAAAAAAGAAGATTTTCCTTTAGAAGTTGTACTAGAGATTGGAGAATAAGACATATTTTCATTGGTACCAAATTGATTTTGCTTTGAATTAACAAATGCATTAATAGCATTAGTATAGCCAATACACGATTTTAACATTAAAAAAGTTGAATTCTATCTATTAGGAACATCATCAACAAATTTTCTTCTTCTCAATCCAAGATTTTTACAATTTTTTGCAAATTCTTATTGTCTAAAATCTGGACAAGAAATATAATTAATAGATTCTCTAATTATACTTATTTGTGGTGTTATTAATTTCAAACCATCTTACACAACTAAATTATACATATGACAAACACAACGCATGTGAAATAATTTAGAATCATATGTAGGTGTAACCGTTCTAATTAAAAGCTCAATGCATGCAGTATTAGCACTTGCATTATCAAAGGTAACACTAAATAGTTTATTTAACACACCAAATTCATTAAAAACTCGTAATAAATTTTCACACAAATTTACACCATTATGTGGATATTCAAGTAAACGAAAAGCAATAATTCTCTTATGCAATAACTAGTTATTATCAATGAAATGTGCTGTAACACAAGCATAACTATTATGATTTCGTCCAGACCAACAATCAGACGTAAAACACATAATTCCATCAATTTTTTTAAAATCATTTTTTAAATTCTCAGCCATTGTATGAAATAATTTTATAGAATCAGAACGAGCAGCATTTCTACTTACGCTCCTGTAAGAAGGTTGAATGTATGTTTGTAGGAACTCTTCAAAATACTGATCTTCTGCAAATGTGAAGGGCATCTCATGAGCTGCTAAAAATTCCGACATCCCAACTCTCATTCGTTCCTGCGAATACACAAAATTAGTAAAAGTAACTGATCCACTAGTATTAGTAAAACCAGTAATCTGAGTTTGTCTAGGATCCAAATGTCCTGTTTCATTTAGATGTTTCTCTTTGTGTCTCCGTAGTGTGCCGGTGCCTTGACCATATCTTCGATATAATCTTTTTTGCAGATATTGCATACTGTTTTTTCATCCTTTTCATTTACTGTAAACATTTGCCACACATCTGATGTTTGTTTTTTTTTCTTTGCATTTTGAGATGATCAAACTTCTACAACATTATCATCTTCTAAATTTATTGGAGAGCAACTATCATTGAAAATAGGATTTTGAGAAGAAGAATCGCGAGAATTCATAATATAGTAGGATTAAAAAGTTTAGTAGTGACTAGTGAGAACTGAGTATGAAGAAAGTATGAAGAATGAAGAATGAACTATGAAGTATAAATGTAGTAACAAGTATGAATAAATTGTAGTAAGGTAGTAACAAGTATGAAGAAATGAAGATTGAACTATGAACTATGAAAAAATTGTATATAATAACTAATGAGAGAATATTGTAAAAATAATTGTAAGAATAAATTGGAATTTATAGATGAAGGGGATGATATTACCGTTATAAAAATAATATTACCAAGCATTAAA